>JASAMX010022768.1:0-15890 GCA_030248175.1 Microlaimidae sp. YZB2_3
GGGTTAGGAAAATTACATGTTGGACTACAATGTTTTAACATAAGAATTTGTAAAGTTCTTTTTTGGTCATTGCATTGCATTGCAGGAAACTAACCGATCACATACAATTGGTGATAGTTCAACAAGTGGAATGGCAAAGCGAAAGAAGCCTAACATTTTCTCTGGAAATCCACCAGTACAATCGGACATCATCTTTATGGGCGATGATTTATCAGACGAGGTTTTCGCGCTAGGTGCAGAAAACAGCCGGTAAGTTGATAAAAAAAGATTTTCAATATTTTGTTCATCTTTTTTCAACATGCGAACTGCTGTTCGTGTGTTATTCTGATAAGTTATGAGCTGAATAATTTAAAGGCACCTTCTGTTGGGCACAAAACGGTCGAAAATTATATAAATTGCACAAATTACATTACAAGCGTTACAAACAAATGAATCCTAATGAAACTTTCCTTGAAAACTCAGGGAACCCTCGCCTAATTTTGGGCTTTCCATTTTATTTTTTTATTCTTTATCTAATAAACACAAAGTAAATCACCTCACCAAACTGTGTACTATTGCGGTTCTCTGGTGCTCCACGCTGAGCTTTGGAGCACCCCACCTCCCTAAAAGCCGTACAAGAACTATTTGTAGCGAAAGGGTAAAGAGTTAAACTAGGAATTAGCATAATAAATTCTTCCCCCATAGTTTTGTTTCTGGAGCAAATTATTTTATTCATAAGTGTTTCTTTCTTTGACTGAAAAATAAATTTAAAAATGCCAATTTTAGGCACAAAAGGTATTTTTCTTTTTTTACTAGGGTACTTAAACCTTTTTTTACTTTAATAGTTTTTTAGACCTCAAAACTTAAGTTTTAATGAGTTTAGAAGCTGGGGCGTATTTAAGGTTTCATGATTGATTTGAATATGCGTGTTGTTTTGAATTTATTTTGAATTAACGTGGAAGGAACTACTTACTGTCTTCTTTTGTTATATGGTTTAGCTATTCTGCAGCTCGAGCTCTAATGAAACGAAGGAAACGTATGATGGAAAACTTGGAAGATTTGGAGTCAGAATATCTTAGCGCAAGAAATACACATGGTAGTTTAGGTAAAATAAACCTTTGCTCCCACAATGTAGCATAGCAATTGGCATTAAAAATGTTATGATCATAGATGAGAAAGGAGGGGGGCAGGGTGGGGTCCACCCCCCCTAGCCTCAAAATTTTGGGACCCCCCCCTAGACGAAAATCTGGGGGCCCCCTCCCCCCAAATTTCCGAATTTTTTACCCCTGACCCCCCTCTAGAATTTGAAATCTGACCCCCCTCCCCCTCGGGAAATTTTTAGGTACTTTTTTTATACTAAATTGTCTTACAAAAACGTGAATTTTCATCACATATTCATGCTTTTACACCCTTTTTATACCATAATATCGCTTTTTATTCAATAAAATGTAGTATTATCCTATAAAAAAACAATTATTAAAGTTATTATGGTTTAAAAGTGTTTTGCTTTGGACACCGGACTCCACCTGACCCCCCTCTAGATTTCAAAATTTCGCACCCCGGGTCGACCCCCCCCTAAAAAACTAGGGGGGTCCGGACTCCCCTTCTAGAATTCAAATTTCGATTTACCCCGGGTAACCACCCCCTAGCTTCCCCGACCGTTCTTTTCTATGGTTATGATAGTTTATTATTTATGTATAAGATTAAAAATAGCATCCAAATCGGCTTAAAATATTATGAAAAACCAATTTTTTATGTAAGTTTGTAATTTAAAACTTAGGAAAAATAATGTTATTGTTTGCAAGGGCAAAATCGTCGTTCGTATGACACAATGAGTCCATGTAAAAAACCTTGTTTTGAGATATGGCCATTTTAAGGTTTCAAATGTTTAGGAAAAATCAGATTTTTAATCATGACTTTTGTAATTAATACCAATTATTGGACCATAGACAGGCCATTTTTTGTCATACTAGGCATTACATTAAGTGTTACCATTACTGATAAAGTGAGACTTTTTTCATTTGACTTTTTTGTCACTAAGATGTTTTCAAACTTTTTCCTGGGTCAAACTGATTGGACTCATTGGCCTACACACAATAAACTGATTGGACTCCTTTTATTTTATCCAAAATTGTCGCAAATTTACTATCACAGTCGGTTTGTTATTTCATTGCAATTTTTATAGTATTAAAAAATTTTGAGGAATGTGTGCATGTGCTGGAATCAATAAAAACAAAATAAAACAAATTTAAATCTTAAAGTTATGGCCGCAGTCAAATTTTTTAAATTAAAAAAAAAAAAACAATTTAAAACAAACAAATAACAACAAAAACAATTTTTAACCCATAGATTTGGTGTTAGAAAAAAATGGTGTTTCCTAAAAAATTAGTTTTAAACCATTATAAATTTTTTTATAAATTAATTGCTAATATTTAACCCGTTCCCGTAAAGGCCTTTTCCCCGCTATAACAGTGAAACCTTCGTACAACAAAGGTTAAACCCTTGTCTGACGGTGGTCGCATTTTCGTATTACAAATGTCGTACGTAAACCTTACCACGGTAAGCTCTTCACATGACCTAGGTTTTACTTCCGTCATACTTAATTTTTTTGTGAGCGAATAGTGCTCAGTGAGCGAGCAAACTAAAATGGTTAAAGCTGTACGGTAGCAATATGAAAATTTTTGCAACATGAAATATTCTACTTAATACACTGTATCCGTGACAAAAATTTGCATATTGCCACCGTACCGCTTTAACCATTTCAATTCGCTCGCTCACTGGGCACTACTTGCGCAAAAAATTAGGTATGACGGAAGTATGACCTAGGTCGCACGAACGTTTCACGGTTGCACCGAGGAAAAGGCAATTACGGGAACGGGTTAAATTGTGTTTAGTTATAAAAAGCGTTTAAAAGTACTATTTTGAAGAAAAATTGCATTTGTGAATGGTTAGCAATAATCTCTGAGTTATAAGATTCTTAGACTTGTAAAAATAAATATATTTGGCCTCAAATTTTTTTCATTTAAAATCTTGCCGACTACAGCTCTCCCTCTAAAATTAATATTGTTCTTGTTCCCCCAGCTTTTGGTTCGTTTTTTAAATATAATTTTAGATCTAACAAAATAGTTTTAATGCGAATCATTGGTATACTCTATCTACCCGACACCTCAAATTTGAAAGAGGGTGCTCCAAAAAAGTTTTTTGAGTTTTTTTAAAACTATTTTTAGCGTTTATAGTACGGGGACTCCCAAAATTTTAGGGGAGGAGAGGGAGAACCCTCCTGGATGATAGGGGTTCCAAAAAATTTCGCCAAGTTTTGGCATTTTTGGGAGATATAAATCCCCAACCCCCCCCCCTCTCGCACATTATGGTCTGGGCTGGTGGGGTACCCTTAAATTTTAGGGGGGATCAGCCGTTTTGACATTTTTAGGGGGTAATCTTCCCGCCTACGCCTACCCATGCGCTCAAGATATCTATCTTTCTTAAGATCACTTTCAACTCTAGATTTCATGTTTGTTGATCATACTTGTGGACCCCCTACAAACCCTGTGTTTAAAAATTTTGTAAATACATAGTAATAATGACTTTGAGTATTTTTAAAATATGAACACACCTACAATACAAATGAAATGTTATTATTTATGTTTAGTTTTGAACTTATTAATCAAAAGTACAAAAAGGATATTAAGCAAAAACAAATTGAAATGCTTATTTTGGCGTCCAAATCACGTTAAAGCATCCAAATCACATTTCAAATCTTTAATTTAGTATTTTTTATACAGAGTAAAAATGAGTCTTTATAAACTCAAAAATGAGTCAAACCCTATTGGACTCAGAATTTTTAATAAGGAAGATGAGTCCAAACTTAACAACTCATTTTTTCGTTTCGTAAAAAACAAATCCAATTTTTTTAAATTCATTTTGTGACCAATGAATAAAACTTTGCCTCAAATTAGAATTATCTGTTTGTATTGTAGTATTTACAATTTTTTCTGAAGGGACTCGTTTTGTCAAAAATGATTCTAGCAAGACCAAAAAATAATAAAAAAAAATTTTCGATTTTTTTCATGGACTCATTGTGTCATACGATCTACGAAATTTTGTGTAATAAAATGTTGGTTTCTTTTTTAGAAGACCAGAGCTCCAGTCAGTGCTTACAAAACTTCGGAAAAGTATTGAGCAAAATGACCCAATTTAGTTCCATAAGACGGCTTGCAAGCTTAAGCTACAGCATGGAACCAAATCAAGCTCTAAATATTGTTTCAAGGTATTTTCGGTTGTATTTCACAGTCATACGTTAAGGTCTCTCCGGCTAGTTTTTTAAGTGTGGAAAATCGCGATTTTGGCATACGAGATCTCGCGAAATACAGAAATGTTTCCATAAAAAATTAATATAGATGTTAAAAATAGAGAAATACCTCGATTATAAAGTGCACATTCATTATATTATTGGTACTAGTTGAAATAATTAATATTAAAAATTAAATTGCAACGAAATTTTTTTAAAATTCTTAAAAATATTCTTCTAATACTCAGTATTTATTAACAAAAATACCTCCAATCAAGAGAAACTGTTACCACCCTTTTTCACATACGTAAAAACTAATAGAAATATGTTTGTCTTTATGGCTTAATATGCGATTTTCCATTAAAAATGGGGATTAAAAATTGCGACGATTTAAAAAAACGTGGATTTAATTTAATTTGGTGAAAATTGAAGCTCCAAAATAGTATGTTTTTATTGAAATATATGATTTTTAAACTGCAATAATAGCTCTCGTGCTGCTGATCTGTTGTTTGTGCATAATTTGGATTTAATAATGGCCATAGGTGGGCAGGGGGGTTGAGGGAATTATACCTCCCCCCTTGATTATAGCCGACACCCCCCCCCCTAAAATTTGGGGGTACCCCGGACACCCCCCTAAAATTTGAGGGGTCCAAGTACTAAAAACGCTAAAAATGGAGTATTTGAGGTATACTCTCCGAAATCCGAGAGGCTACCCACCTATGATAATGGCCGTGGGTTTATAAACCTCTTCATAGATAGGGGTCATAGGGACATAGGGGTCCACCCCCCCTAGAGCCAAAATTTTGGACCCCCTTCTAGAAAAAATCTAGGCCCCCAAAGCTCGAGAGCGGTGCGGCCTGAACCCCCCACTAGCGAGACTGACCCCCTCTCCCCTTTTCTTGACCAATTTAGAAGGAAAATTTTTTATGTAATGTCAAAAACATGGTTTTTTTAGTTAAAAACAGTGTTTAAATACATTTTTTAGGCTTAAATACGCTGTTTTAGTATATAAAATTCAATATTAGACCTAAAAACACTTAAATTATTGATTTTAAAAAAAATTGTTAAAAAATCGGACCCCCTGACTCCCCCCCACTAAATTTGATATCTCGCACCCGGTGTCGACCCCCTCCCCTAAAAAGCCAGGGGGTCCGGACCTCCCTGGACCCCACCCCCTTAAAAATTTTTTGCCTTTCACCCGGGGGTGGACCCCCCCTAGTGGACCCGACCAAAAACATCTATGAACCTCTTTTAGAAAAGCTCAGCAGATGGCCATGTGGCGCAGTCGGTAACGCCTAAGACTCAAATTTTTGAGGTCAAAGAAACGATTCCCACTGTGAACATATTTTCATTGCCACGTTTTTTATTTAATATTATTATTTATTTTAGATTTATTATAATTTTTTCAATGAATCAAAACAAAAAAAATTATTTGTAAATATTTAAACCGCATTTTGTTTCCTAATTTTTGCCGCTTATTCGAATTTTCTTCGCAGTATATTTTAAAATATTATAATTCTCTATAATTACAATAAATAATAAAATACATTTTATGTAAGCAAAAAAATAATTTTTGTTTTGAATTTCTGTTGGTTTTTTATTGAACGATGCAAATTGAAAACTGTCCGGAGAGACCTTAAGGTTAAGGCTGCTTGCTAAAAACATTTGTATACTTACGGACAGCTCACCAAATCTGCTAGTTAAAAGATCTTTTAAAAAATTGTTTATTTTTTCGTTTAAAACTTAAAAAATAGATAATAAAATGAACTTCAATTTTAGGATAATATGCTGTCGGCAAAATCTAAATAGAAATTAATAGCAGATTAATCTGACTTAAAACAAATTAATACCATTGATTTCTAGTAGAAAAAAGGTAGAAAATTCAGTATTAGATAAACGCTTAACATTTGAGTTTCGTTATTTCAGCGTTGAATTCGATAAAGATGGCGAGTTTTTCATTGTGGCAGGTGTGACAAAGAAGATTAAACTTTACGACTATAATTCGGTTCTAGAAGACAAAGTCGACATCCACTATCCAGTCGGCGAAATGCAATGCAACTCCAAAATCAGGTAATCAATCCTATTCAAATAGTGATGTACATAAATCTAAATGTATTGTAATACCCTTATTGCTTAATCTTTGCTTTGTTTCGAAAAATAATATAGTAACTGCAAGACCTGTGCACGGTCTGAAAAATGCCCCCCCCCCCCGTTTTATTGGAGGATTTGCCCCCCCCCCCCCCGTTTTATTGCCCCCCCCCCGCCAAAAAATGAAAAAGTCGCCATCTTTATCGAATTCAACGCTGAAATAACGAAACTCAAATGTTAAGCGTTTATCTAATATTCTGAATTTTCTACCTTTTTTCTAGAAATCAATGGTATTAATTTTGTTTTAAGTAGATTAATATACTATTAATTTTACTATTTAAATTTTGCCGACAGCATATTATCCTAAAATTGAAGTTCATTTTATTATCTATTTTTTAAGTTTTAAACGAAAATAAACAATTTTTAAAAGATCTTTTAACTAGCAGATTTGACTCAGTATTCGTAACTATACAAATGTTTTTAGCAAGCAGCCTTAAGGTCTCTCCGGACAGTTTTCACTTCACAGCGTTCAATAAAAAAAACCAGTTGAAATACAAAACAAAAATTATTTTTTTGCTTACATAAAATGTATTTTATTATTTATTGTAATTATAGATCATTATCATACTTTATAATATGCCAACGACAAAAGTTTAAATGAGCAGCAAAAAGTAGGAAAAAATGCGATTTAAATATTTAGAAATATTTTGTTTTTGTTTGATTCCTTGAAAAAATAATAATAAATCTAAAATAATATTAAATAAAAAATCTGGCAATGAAAATATGTTCACAGTGGGAATCAATCCCTCGACCAAAACTTTTAACAGTGGGAGACAGGCTCTACTCGACTGCGCCACATAGCCAACGCCACATACTCAACTGATCTAAAAGAGGATTATAAAAAAAATGTTTTTGGTCGAGTCCGCTAGGTAGTCCACCCCCGGGTGGAAGGCCAAAATTTTTAGGGGGGGTCCAGAGGGTCCGGACCCCCCTGGCTTTTTAGGGGGTGGGGAGGTCGATCCCAGGTGCGAGATTTCAAATTTATGGGGGGTCAGGGGGGTCCGATTTTTTTAACAAAGTTTTTTAAAATCCATAATTTAAGTGTTTTAGGGTCTAATTATTTACTAAAACAGCCTATTTAGACCTAAAAAGTGTAAAAAAAGTTTAAACACTGTTTTTAACTAAAAAACCGTGTTTTTGATAGTAAAAAAAAATTGTACCCTTAAATTGGTCGGGAGAGGGGGGAGGAGGATCAGCCTCGTTAGGGGGGTAAGGCAGGCTGGACCGCTCTCGAACTTCAGGGGGAGGGGGGCCCCTGGATTTTTTCTAGGAGTCAGAAATTTTGGCTCCTGGGGGGTGGACCTCTTTGTACCCTACCCCCCTCCAAAAAACATCTACGATTATAAACCCACAGCCTTTATTAAATCTAAAATATGCTCACACAACAGATCAACAGATTAACAGCACAAGAGTTATTATGGCAGTTTAAAAATCATATATTTCAATAAAAACACACTATTTGGAGCTTTAAATTTCACCAAATTAAATTAATACCACGTTTCGACGCAATTTTGAAAAAAAATTAACCCCCATTTTTTTACGGGAAATCGTATATTAAACCATAAATATAAAAATATATCCATTACTTTTTACGCACGTGAAGAAGGGTAACAGTTCCTGTTTATTGGAATTATTTTTTTAATAAATATTGAGTAGCGAATATTTTTAAGGGGTTTAAAAAAAATTCGTTGGAATTTGAGTTTTAATATCAATCGAATATCAATGGAATTTAATTTCAACTAGTATCAATAATATAATGAATGTGCACTTTATAATCGTGGTATTTCTGCCTTTTTAACACTTATATTAATTTCTTATGGAAACATTTCTGTATTTCACGAGATCTCGTATGCCAAAACACTTAAAAAACTGGCCGGAGAGACCTTAACGTATGACTGTGAAATACAACCGAAAATACCTTGAAACAATATTTAGAGCTTGATTTGGTTCCATGCTGTAGCTTAAGCTTGCAAGCCGTCTTATGGAACTAAATTGGGTCATTTTGCTCAATACTTTTCCGAAGTTTTGTAAGCACTGACTGGAGCTCTGGTCTTCTAAAAAAGAAACCAACATTTTATTACACAAAATTTCGTAGTTCGTATGACACAATGAGTCCATGAAAAAAATCGAAAATTTTTTTTTTATTATTTTTTGGTCTTGCTAGAATCATTTTGACAAAACAACTTCCCTTCAGAAAAAATTGTAAATACTACAATACAAACAGATAATTCTAATTTGAGGCAAAGTTTTATTCATTGGTCACAAAATGAATTTAAAAAAATTGGATTTGTTTTTTAAGAAACGAAAAAATGAGTTGTTAAGTTTTGACTAATTTTCCTTATTCAAAAATTCTTGAGTCCAATAGGGTTGACTCATTTTTGAGATTATAAGGACTCATTTTTACTCTGTATAAAACATATTAAATTAAAGATTTGAAATGTGAGTTGGATGCTTTAACGTGATTTGGACGCCAAAATAAGCATTTCAATTTGTTTTTGCTTAATATCCTTTTTGTACTTTTGATTACTAAGTTCAAAACTAAACATAATAATAACATTTCATTTGTATTGTAGGTGTGTTCATATTTTAAAAATACTCAAAGTCATTATTACTATGTATTTACAAATTTTTTAAACACAGAGTTTGTAGGGGGTCCACAAGTATGATCAACAAACATGAAATCTAGAGTTGAAAGTGATCTTAAGAAAGATAGATATCTTGAGCGCATGGGTAGGCGTAGGCGGGAAGATTACCCCCTAAAAATGTCAAAACGGCTGATTCCCCTAAAATTTAAGGGTACCCCACCAGCCCAGACCATAATGTGCGAGAGGGGGGGGGGGGTTGGGGATTTATATCTCCCAAAAATGCCAAAACTTGGCGAAATTTTTTGGAACCCCTATCATCCAGGAGGGTTCTCCCTCTCCTCCCCTAAAATTTTGGGAGTCCCCGTACTATAAACGCTAAAAATAGTTTAAAAAAACTAAAAAACTTTTTTGGAGCACCCTCTTTCAAATTTGAGGTGTCGGGTAGATAGAGTATACCAATGATTCGCATTAAAACTATTTTGTTAGATCTAAAATTATATTTAAAAAACGAACCAAAAGCTGGGGGAACAAGAACAATATTAATTTTAGAGGGAGAGCTGTAGTCGGCAAGATTTTAAATGAAAAAAATTTGAGGCCAAATATATTTATTTTTACAAGTCTAAGAATCTTATAACTCAGAGATTATTGCTAACCATTCACAAAAACAATTTTTATTAGCAAAAATAGTACTTTTAAACGCTTTTTATAACTAAACACAATTTAACCCGTTCCCGTAATTGCCTTTTCCTCGGTGCAACCGTGAAACGTTCGTGCGACCTATGTCATACTTCCGTCATACCTAATTTTTTGCGCAAGTAGTGCCCAGTGAGCGAGCGAATTGAAATGGTTAAAGCGGTACGGTGGCAATATGCAAATTTTTGTCACGGATACAGTGTATTAAGTAGAATATCATGTTGCAAAAATTTTTATATTGCTACCGTACAGCTTTAACCATTTCAGTTTGCTCGCTCACTGAGCACTATTCGCGCACAAAAAAATTAAGTATGACGGAAGTAAAACCTAGGTCATGTGAAGAGCTTACCGTGGTAAGGTTTACGTACGACATTTGTAATACGAAAATGCGACCACCGTCAGACAAGGGTTTAACCTTTGTTGTACGAAGGTTTCACTGTTATAGCGGGGAAAAGGCCTTTACGGGAACGGGTTAAATATTAGTAATTAATTTATAAAAAAATTTATAATGGTTTAAAACTAATTTTTTAGGAAACACCATTTTTTTCTGACACCAAATCTATGGGTTTAAAATTGTTTTTGTTGTTATTTGTTTGTTTTAAATTGTTTTTTTTTAATTTAAAAAATTTGACTGCGGCCATAACTTTAAGATTTAAATTTGTTTTATTTTGTTTTATTGATTCCAGCACATGCACACATTCCTCAAAATTTTCTAATACTATAAAAATTGCAATGAAATAACAAACCGACTGTGATAGTAAATTTGCGACAATTTTGCATAAAATAAAAGGAGTCCAATCAGTTTATTGTGTGTAGGCCAATGAGTCCAATCAGTTTGACCCAGGAAAAAGTTTGAAAACATCTTAGTGACAAAAAAGTCAAATGAAAAAAGTCTCACTTTATCAGTAATGGTAACACTTAATGTAATGCTTAGTATGACAAAAAATGGCCTGTCTATGGTCCAATAATTGGTATTAATAACAAAAGTCATGATTAACAATCTGATTTTTCCTAAACATTTGAAACCTTAAAATGGCCATATCTCAAAACAAGGTTTTTTACATGGACTCATTGTGTCATACGAACGACGATTTTGCCCTTGCAAACAATAACATTATTTTTCCTAATTTTTAAATTACAAACTTACATAAAAAATTGGTTTTTCATAATATTTTAAGCCGATTTGGATGCTATTTTTAATCTTATACATAAATAATAAACTATCATAACCATAGATGAGAACGTTCAGGGAAGCTAGGGGGGTGGTTACCCGGGGTAAATCGAAATTAGAATTCTAGAAGGGGAGTCCGGGACCCCCCTAGTTTTTAGGGGGGGGGGGACCCGGGGTGCGAAATTTTGAAATCTAAGGGGGGGCTCAGGTGGAGTCCGGTGTCCAAAGCAAAACACTTTTAAACCATAATAACTTTAATAATTGTTTTTTTTATAGGATAATACTACATTTTATTGAATAAAAAGCGATATTATGGTATAAAAAGGGTGTAAAAGCATGAATATGTGATGAAAATTAACGTAATTTTAAGACAATTTAGTATAAAAATTAAAAATTTCCCGAGGGGAGGGGGTCAGATTTCAAATTCTAGAGGGGGGTCAGGGGTAAAAAATTCGGAAATTTGGGGGAGGGGGCCAGATTTCGTCTAGGGGGGGGGGGTCCCAAAATTTTTAGGCTACGGGGGTGGATCCCACCCTGCCTCCTTTCTCATCTATGATCATAACATTTTTAATGCCAATTGCTATGCTACAATGTGGGAGCAAAGGTTTATTTTACCTAAACTACCATGTGTATTTCTTGCGCTAAGATATTCTGACTCCAAATCTTCCAAGTTTTCCATCACGTAGTTGTTTGGAGTATACCATTACTAGGGTAGTGCATTTAATTTCGGCACTTTTCCCAATTGGGCATTTTTGATTTTGGACTATATCCTTGGTAATCCTAGACGGAATACGACGTTTGATAGCTCAAATGAGAGATAATTAAATGTAGATCACTGTCGTGAACTTTTTATTTGTTATGTTATATTATTTTTATGTGAAATTGTGTGATTTATAAAAAATAAAATTGTTACTCGTTTTTAGAACATGGGCATTTCATGATTACGCAATAAATTGGTTTAAAAATTAAACTGTCCTGGTAAAATTTAGTCTATTTTCCGAATTTTTAGTTCCCGTGGTTGGTGGTTCTACGTTGCGTCTGTGGTGAGCAATCGTTATAAAATAAAATGGTGTAATTTCGGCACACTATTGCTGTAGGTAAAAACGGGTTCAATTTAGTGGTCGGGTGTTAAATTGTAGTTGTAATTAGTTAAAAAACAACGTTGAAATATGTAGGAGTCATAGCACTGCACTTAAACTCGATTAAGGGTGTCTTTTTAAAAAGTGCCGAAATTAAATGCACTTTTTTTCCCAAATTTTCCTCATTTTGATACCATTTAGCATTTTAGCTGTAACTTTTTGCCAGTTACACGTTGAACAACAGGTAAATACTTAAATTAAAGAAAACTGTCTGGAGATAATGATAGGCTTTTAAACTTTTGAAAATGATGATTTTTTGACTGAGAAACAATCGATTGTTTGTAAAGTGCCGAAATTAAATGCATACATTTAATTTCGGCACTTTTCCATTTTTTTTAAACTGATTTAATTAAGTAAAAAAACAACTTTTGTACAATGAATTTTTTATGACGCAACGCAGTATCGTAAAAGCTTTAAAATGAGCTATCAAACATGAAAATCAGGCCATACAGTGAAAAGTTATATTGGAAAAACTAAAAAGTGCCGAAATTAAATGCACTACCCTATATCCCAAAAAAATATTTGTTCCAAAAATTTTGCGGTCAAGTATATGTATACCAGAGGTCTATGCCGAATATACCGAATTCCGGAGGCCTATGCCTCCGCAGTCCACTTCCTTTTAATTGACCGGTGGGTTCAATGTAGTATCTCTGTATCCCCCATTTAACGTTTCAATGAAAATAATAATACAAAATCATTAAGTAAATGAAAAACTAAGCATTAATATTTTTTGGTTAGATTTTTAATAAACATAAATTACTATTAAAGTGTTTTATATAAATAGCAAATTTTAACTAAACAGGAAAAAACCAAACATTTTGATTTGGTAAATGAAATCTTTTATATAAAAAACAACAGCAGTTTAAATTTTTTGAATAAATTTTGATAATTAAAAAAAGCAACAAAAAAGACAATTAAAAATTATTTCCTTTTTTAAATTTACAGGAAGAACAAACGAAAGTAGACGAATTAAGAGGAACCCCAATGGCAGTTGGAAGTTTAGAAGAGGTAAATCATCAGTTATTGTATCTAAACTAAGACAGTGTCCATTCAAATAGCTTAAATATTGATTTTATTTATTTTGCGGTTTTTGACACTTTCAACCAGTAGGTATGGTATTTATAAAATAAGACAGATAAAATATTAGGAAATGCAAGCATTAGAATAATTTGCCTAGCGGAGTAATTTTGGACAACTACTCTTATGCTGTGTCAAAAAACTATTATAAAATAACATTTATGTAAATAATGCACGTTATAAAATTTTTTGTATGTTTTGACATTTTTTTATGTTTTTCAGATGAATAACAAATCTAATTATATCCAACAAGCTGCATTATGATATGAGAATAGATCTCACGGTCAAAAAGCTAGGGGGGTTTTTACCCCGGGTAAATGACATTTCAAAATCTAGAGGGGGGTCGAATTCCCCCTACCCTTCTAGGGGGGGGTCTACCCGGGGTGCAAGATTTTGAAATCTAGAGGGGGGTCAGGTGGGGTCCAATTTGAGAAACATAATACTTTTAAACCATTAAATGTTTAATAATAGTTTTTTTATAAGATAATACTACATTTAATTGAATAAAAAGCGATATTTAGGTGTAAAAACATATATTTGTGTTAAAAATTCACGTTTTTGGAAGAAATTTAATATAAAAAAAGTACTTAAAATTTTTTCACGAGGGGGGGGGGAGTCAGATTTCAAAATCCAGAGGGGGGTCAGACGTCAAAAATTCGAAAATTTCGAGAGAGGGGGCGCTCTTGATGTTTTTTCTAGAGTGGTCCAAAAAATCGAGGCTAGGGTGGGGGGCCCTACACTACCATAGATAAACAGGGGGGGGGGGGTGGGTGTGGGTCCACCCTCCAGCCTCGAAATTTTGGGGGCCCCTTCCTCTAGAAAAAAATCCAGGGCCCCCCTCCCCCCAAATTTTCAAATTTTTACCCCTGACCCCCCTCTAGATTTTAAAATCTGACCCCCCCCTCCCCTCTTGAGAAAATTTTAAGTACTTTTTTTGTACTAAATTTTATTGCAAAAACGTGAATTTTTAACACAAATTCATATTTTTACACCTTTTTTATACCTAAATATTGCTTTTTTATTTAATAAAATGTAGTATTATTTTATAAAAAAACTATTATTAAATATTTATTGGTTTAACAGTATTTTGTTTCGGAAATCGGACCCCACCTGATCCCCCTCTAGGTTTTGAAATCTTTTACTCCGGGTCGACCCCCCCTAGAAAGCTAGGGTGGTTCGACCCCCCTAGGACCCCCTTCCTAGATTTTGAAATTTCATTTACCCGGGGAAAACACCCACCTAGCTTTTTGACCGTGTTCATCTATGCACGCTACTCCCCCCCCTTTTGTTCAGCTATTATGATTATGAGTTGTTCTGATGTTATTATTACCTCTGCGGCTTTACAATTATTAGTTTCATTTGTATTGTACACATTATTTTGTTTGTATTATTAATTTATTTTTATTTTATATGAATATTTTTAGACTTATGAAATTTAATTATTTATGTTTATAAGAAACGAAGAGCTTGACGGTGTGTTGTCTACGTGGTATATAGCAGTCATTTTGTGACAATTCAGTTTTTTTTACCTTTCATTACATCATGAACACCCAGTTTTTTATATAAATCAATAATTATGGATTCATAGGTAATAGACGATCAGCACGCTATCGTGTCGACCAGCGTGGGCAGCGAACACTACGTGACAATCCTTTCCTTCGTAGACAAGGAGAGTCTGGAACCGGGTTGCGCCGTCCTCCTTAATCACAAAACGCACAGCATAATCGGGCTTCTTGCCGACGACACGGACCCGATGGTCTCAGTTATGAAGTTAGAGAAAGCCCCTCAGGTGAGACCATTGTATGGGTGAACGTGAAACCACCTAACCCTTCCCCCTCTCAAAAAGAGGAGGTAAGGTTTGGGGGTTTTATCCATGCATGGGCATGGGAGCGGGGAGTCGGGGGGTTTAACCATACATGGGCTAGTTGGTCCAGAGTGGGGGGTTTAAATCCGAGAAACACAAAATACCCATATCGTTTTTTTCTGGAGTGCATTTTACCCATATCGTTTTTCGATTTTGAAGGAATAATAGGTAAAAAAACGCTAATTTTAGGTCAAAAGCCCTTCTTATTGCATTTTTGAGCTTTTTATTTATTTAAACATTTATTTTTTAAGACATTTTTTTCTTCATTTAAGACATTTTTTTCTTCATTTTTCCAAAATTGGGGGGGGGTAACCTTTTCTCCCCCCACTTCTGAGTGGGGGGTTAAACCCCCTTTTTAGAATTTGGGGGGTTAACCCCCAACCCCGCCCACCCCCCACTTTGCCCATGTATGGGTTTAACCCCCCAATTTTGGAAAAATAAAGATAAAAATATAATTAAAATGACTTCTAACTGCCTCCAAACTTAAGTTGTAAAATCAAAATAAGTGTTTTAAGCAATAAAAATGGTTTTTTGACCTAAAATTACCTAAATGTTTATCTATTTTTCCTTCAAAATCGAAAAACGATATGGGTAAAATCAGACCTGTGCACTGCCGGGGTGAAAACGGGGGGGGCACTTACCAAATGGGAGGGGGCACGGGGGGCAATTTTTGTGAAACGGGGCGGAGAGTAAAACGGGGGGCAAGCGGGGGGAAAGAAAAAAAAAGAAAAAAAGAAAAAAAAGAAGGGACAAGGGACAAAAAAAGCGAAAATAAGGTAAAAATAGGTCTAAAATGGCTTAAAATACATTGAAATAGGCTAAAAACTGCAAAAAATTCGCGATGATGGCGTCATCATAGGTCAAAAATGGCGTCTTAATTTTAGGGTACTTTTTCATTTTTTGCCGGGGGGCAATAAAACGGGGGGGGGCAAATCCTCCAATTAAA
>JASAMX010022772.1:0-10523 GCA_030248175.1 Microlaimidae sp. YZB2_3
ATTGCTTAAAGCCCGTTATTGTGCGGACGGGTTTTTTATTTGTCTGTTTTTTCAAATTTTTCATTCTCTTTGATTATATATATATGACTAAATCAAAAAAGGGCTTCCCAAGAAAGTTGCGTAATTGCTTCCTTCTCGACGAGCCCCACGTTATTTCTGATTTACCAATAACGAATGAGGATATTTTTGCTTTTAAGTATGCAACTTTTGAATAATAATAATAATAAGAAGAAGAAGAAAATATTTTGTAATTTCAAAAATTAATCTATGTTCTCTAATAATGTCGCCGTGGTGCCGACGGGGCTAATCTCGCCCCGTGGCGCTTCCGCGCCACCCATGATAGAGCCGCCCGACCATAACGATCTCAGGCTCAGGCTCAGGCTTAGCCTCATTTGAAGCCAAATCTAAGCCGTTTGAAACTCTTAACGACATCTCAGAATGTTTTTTTGACTCTCGTCAAACTGAGTCTTCCCCATTTATCATCAAAAACATAGTGGGGCCCCAAGAAAGTTCCGATTATACATTAAGCTTTCAAAACCAAAAACGCTACATTTCCCACGTGATTTGCCGCCATATACCACTGATTTCTTACGCAGAGATTATTTTCAAAATTTTTTTCTAGTTGTTTTTTTTGCGGGACGGATTACAAAAGTGGAAGTAATTTTTCATATGCGCTACAAAAACACGCTTAAATTATTTATATTTTTTGCTGAAAATTGTGTATTTTGAAACTTTTTGGTTTCCATGCAAAACCGCAGAGGAAAAATTTTAATTACAAGAAAACAAAAATTGCATGTTTTTGTGTTCAATTTCGTTGGAATATCACTATAGGGTAGTGCATTTTGTATTTACCTCTTATTTTTTTTTCAATGTAACTTTTCAGTGTATGGCCTGATTTTTTACGTTCGGAAAGTTTATTTAAAAGCTTTCGACCGGATACCTGCGTTGTGTCATAAAAAAAAAAAAAAACAAAAGTTGTTTTTTTTACTTAATTAATTCAGTTTTAAAAAAAAATGGAGTTTTGCCGAAAATTAAAATGTAGTGGATTTGAAATTTTGCTCACTTTAATCAAACAATCGAATTCCTTTTTCAAGTTGCGAAACATCACTAATTTTTCAAAAATTTAAAAACCTATCATTATCTCCAGACAGTTTTTCTTTAATTTAAAGTTTTCCGTTCTTGTTGTTCAAGGTTGTGGAACTGAAAAAAAAATTACAGCTAAAATGCTAAAATGGATCAAAAATGAGGAAAAAAAAGTTTTGGCCAAAAGATGCATTTAGAAATTTAAATTCTACTAAGAATACCGAATTTTTAAAGTTTAAAGTGTAGTGCTATTCTAAATTTTTGCACATTTTAACGTTGCCTTTCTAACTATTTAACTACAATTTACGGTATCTCGGCCTTTACCCCCAAAACTGTTTTCCCCTACAGCCTACTTGTGCCGAAATTACACTGTTTCACTCCCTATCTATTGCTTACTACTTTTGTAGCGTCAAGGGACGGCCAACCTAAAAGTTTTGGCAAAATAGACTAGATTTTACCAGGACAGTTTAATTTTTAAACCAGTCTAGTTTCCCCCCCACGCCACCCCCATGTTCTAAGAACGCAGTCACATTTTTAAAAAATTATAAATCTATTTTTCTAACCTGAAAATATCATAACATACCAAATAAAAAATTTTATGACAGTCATCTACATGTCCTTAGGCTCTCATTTGAGCTATCAAACTTTTTATTCCGTCCAGGATTACCAAAGATATAGTCTGAAAATCAAAATGCTCGTTTGGCCAAAGTAATAAATTAAATTAATTACCCGATTTACAATTTTTTGACTTTTTTGCAAAATGGTTGGTTTATCGCTTTTCCCGTGATCAATTTTATATGTAATTTTTATATTTATTTATTAGAAAACTTGTGCCGCCATAAAGATAAAGTTTTAATATTTAAATGAGGGGTATCCTGGATTTCAAAAAATTTGTAAATACTCGTACTAAACAAGATAATTATGAAAAGTGTGACAAAGACACCGGCAAACAATTGCGTGCTCTACTCTTTGTGATAATTAAAATATAATTGAATGTTCATTCTACTGAAATTTGTGAATTAGTTCTGAAATTATACGGTTCTGTTAGAAAATTTAAGTTATAAATTGTGTTTTTATCTATAAGTATTGATATATTTAAACAAATATATAAATACTTATAGATAAAAACACAATTTATAATTTAAATTTTTCTAACAGAACCGTATAAATTTCAGGAACTAATTCACAAATTTCAGTAGAATGAACATTTAAAAAATCAGGATTACTCTAATTAGCAAAGATAAAGCACGCAATTGTTTGCGGGTGTCTTTGTCACACTTTTCATATCTGTTTATACGAATTTACAAATTTGAACCGATCCTCATTAAAATTAAAACTTATCTTATGCGGCACAAGTTTTACGTGATAGATATAAAAATTACATATAAAATTGATCACGAAAAGCGATAAACCAACATTTTTGCAAAAGTCAACTGTAAAATAGGGTAGTGCATTTAATTTCGGCACTTTTACCAATTGGGCATTTTTGATTTTGGACTATATCTTTGGTAATCCTGGACGGAATACGACGTTTGATAGCTCAAATGAGAGCTAATTATATGTAGATGACTGTCGTGAGATTTTTATTTGGTATGTTATGATATTTTCATGTCAAATTGTGTGATTTATAATTTTAAAAAAATGTTACTCGTTTTTAGAACATGGGCATTTCATGATTACGCAATAAATTGGTTTAAAAATTAAACTGTCCTGGTAAAATTTAGTCTATTTTCCGAATTTTTAGTCCCCGTGGTTCTACGTTGCGTCTGTGGTGAGCAATCGTTATAAAATAAAATAGTGTAATTTCGGCACACTATTGCTGTAGGTAAAAACGGGTTGAATTTAGTGGTCGGGTGGTAAATTGTAGTTGTAAATAGTTAAAAGACAACGTTGAAATGTGTAGGAGTCATAGCACTACACTTAAACTTGATTAAGGGTGTCTTTTTAAAAAGTGCCGAAATTAAATGCACTTTTTTCCCAAATTTTCCTCATTTTGATACCATTTAGCATTTTAGCTGTAACTTTTTTCCAGTTACACGTTGAACAACAAGTAAAACTTTAAATTAAAGAAAACTGTCTGGAGATAATGATAGGTTTTTAAATTTTTGAAAATGGTGATTTTTTGACTGAGAAACAATCGATTGTTTGTAAAGTGACGAAATTAAATGCATACATTTAATTTCGGCAATTTTCCATTTTTTTAAAAACTGAATTAATTAAGTAAAAAAACAACTTTCGTACAGTGAATTTTTTATGACGCAACGCAGTATCGTAAAAGCTTTAAAATGAGCTTTCAAACATAAAAATCAGGCCATACAGTGAAAAGTTACATTGAAAAAACGAAAAAGTGCCGAAATTAAATGCACTACCCTATAGTGATATTCCGCTAATTTTCAATACAAAAATATGCAATTTTTGTTTTCTTGTAATTAAGAAATTTTTTCCTCTGCGGTTTTGCATGGAAATTCGAGAGTTTCGATAAGCAATTTTCAGCAAAAAATATAAATAATTTAAGCGTGTTTAAGTGTTTTGTAGCGCATATGGGAAATTTTCTTCCACTTTTGCGTAATGCACTACACAAAAAAAAACAAGTATTGACAGCAAAAATAATCTCTGCGTAAGAAATCAGTGGTATATGCACAGAGAATCGCGTGCGTTAGAAATGTTGCGTTTTTTCTTGCACAATTTTATTAAAAAAACTTAATGTATAATCGGAAGTTTTCTTGGGCCATATGTTTTTGATAAATCTCCAGAAATTACAAAAAGTAGTAGAAAATCACAAAAATTGATTTTGTGATTTTTGGCTAAAAAATAAGTTAGCATATTAAAATGACTAAAACTAACAACTTTAAACAAGCTAGAAAGCGAACATAGTCACTTGTAGTCGCATGTAAGTGAAGTTCTAAAAAAGATGTGTCTTGAAAATGATATTCTTGAAGACTAGCAATTTTTAATTTTAGAGTTACATTTCTCCAATTATCAACATATTCGATTTTTTGTAATATAAAGAAATTTCACCATTGTCAAATATTTTTTATAGCGGCATCCAATTTAGATTTTAGTTAGTTTAACACGTTTTGGTTTTTTAATCAAAACATCAAAACTCACCGTATAAAAATGCTTTAACTCCTGGGGCCTATTTCATAAAGACATTTGTAAATTTTCATTTTACAAAACTCCGCCTATTTTTTGTAAATTACATAATAAAGGATATACGAATATTGATCGGTCAGCGGAGATGAAATGACCTGGTTGCAACCAATCAGCGCAGAGCAGTTTATCCAAGTTTACCATGGATTACAAGTCGAAAAACCTTTATCGCGTATTTTACAAAAAATAGGTGGAGATTTGTAAAATGAGAATTTACAAGGGTTTTTATGAAACAGACCCCTGGGGCCTACTTCATAAAAATTGATTGTAATTAATTTACAGCTGTAAATTGATAAACGCATATTTTTCTTTTGTATTTTTCATTAAAAAGTATATTAATAAAATTGCGTTTAGAATTTAAAAATATACATGTCTGTAAATTCCGTAAATTCTACAGTTACGTACGTATTTTTTAATTAATAAAATAAGAAAAAATGAAATGTGTTTATTAATTTACAATTACAGAAATCTTTATGAAATAGGCCCCTGCTCTATTTGTAGAGCATTCTTTAAAAGTAATAAGAATGATTAGTGGGATTAAGTATAATATTGCTTTAAACTTGAATATATCATGGGTGGCGCGGGAGCGCCACGGGTTGATTTAGCCCCGCGGCGCCGCGCCATCCATTATTAGAGAACGTGGGTATATTTTTAAAATTCAGAACCTTCTTCTTCTTCTTTTTCTTATTATTATTATAATTATTATTCCAACGCTCAATCCTTAAAAGCGATATCCCTCATTCGTTACTGATTTATTAAAAATAAACATGGGCTCATTGGAAAGAAGAAAGAATTACGCAACTTTCTTAGGAAGCACTTTTTTTATTTAGGTCCTTGTCATCAATTTATTTATCAAAATAAAAAATTAAAAAAATAGACAAATAAAAACTCCCAACCGCACAATCACAGCCTTTTGGCAACAATAAGAATTGTACAGAGCAGACAACGAACAGACCCTCATAGAAACCGCAAAAAAATCAGAAGACCGGTTTTAATTGGTGGTGAAAACCGAACCAGTTCCCAGCGCCATCTATTTCAGACGCACGGAAAACGGCGAAAACAACAAAGTACTTTTTTTTTATTTTTGCACTCCTGATGACAAAATTAATTCAAAGTTTTATTTAAAAAAATAATAAAAGCATCGGTAGCATGAAAACGCCACGCGGCGGTTTAGCCCCACAGCACTGTGCACGCTATAATTAGAGAATGTTGGCAAAATTTTTTACTTTATGTTCATCTTCTTCTGTTTATTATTATAATTCTAAAGCTCATTATCTTAAAATCAATATTCTTTCATCGTTCACGTGGCGATTTAACCCTGCGGTACCGCACCAGCTATATTCAGATAATCTAAAATTTGTAATTTATGTTCATCATCTTCTTCTTTTAATTTTTTATTCCAAAAACATAATTGCAATCATCGGTGGCGCGGGAGCGCCCACTGCTATTTAGCCTCACGGCACTGCGACAACTATAACTAAAGCTCCTTGTTATTTTGTAGTTCATGTTTATCATCTTTTTCTTCTTATTAATATTTTTACTTCAAAAATATAATTCCAATTATCGGTGGTGCGGGGGTTCCACACTGCAATTTAACCCACGACACCGCGCCAACTATACTTAGAGAACGTGGGTAAATTTTGTAATTTATGTTCATTATCTTATTATTATTAATTTAAAAATTATAATTGCAATCATTGGCGCATGCTATCGCGCCAACTATATTTAGAGAATGTAGGTAAACTTTATGGAGTGCCACTGCACCGCGGTAACTATAACTAAACAACGTGGGTAAATTTTGTAATTTAAATTCATCTTCTTCTTGTTGTTATTTTATATTTTTATTATAAATGAATTATCGGTTGCGCGGGAGCGCCACACGGAACCAAGACCAACGGCATCGCGCAAACTATAATTAAATAACGTGAATAAATTTAGTATTTTTTTTCTCCTTATTATTAATATTTTTTTTCAAACGCTCATATCTTAAAACCAGTATTCCTCCCTCGTTACTGATTAATCAAAAAAAAAAACAAAAAAAACATGGGTTCTTTGGAAATTGTAGAAAATTGCGCAATAATTCTTAGGAACTACTTTTTGTTCATAAATAATATGTGTTTTATTGATAATGTTCAAACACTGTTAAAAAGTATATCTTGGCAACGGAATGATTATAAACATATGTCAATACGCAGCTAAAACTATAGTTTATTAGGCTATTTTTAAATTAAATTTTAAAAAAGTGGTAGACTAGCCTTGAAAAATGCTCTAAGAATAGAGCAGGAAAAAGGGACGATTTTTCGCCGGGCGTATGTTTAGACAGAAAAGATGTGGACTAGTCTGAGATGGACATTATTGTGGACTATAAGAAATTTGCGTTTGGTTTGGGCAGCTGCTTACTGAATAAAAATTTCTACCATATGATAACCTTTTGGTGTTGAGGAGAAAGGTCATTTCCCCTTTTAGTTCAAAAACGTTGTTCAGCATAATATGTCCATGTTCATTTTTCCAAAAACATGATATTCTGGCTTTACATCGGCTAATTACTCTTACCAATAACTTTGAGCCAATTCAAAGACAAAAATTTTTTTAACTTCCAAAATCCATAATCATATTTTAACATCCCTTTTGAAAGAAATGATGTAAGACAAATTTTCCGGGAACAAAAATTCTGTTGGCACTAGGGATCGACCGGGGCCCCGGCCCCGGCCCCGGCAAACGCAGTTTTCTCTACCCCGGCCCCGGCCCCGGCCCCGGCAATTTAGCTGTCGAATGAGCCGGGGCAAACCGGGGTAAGGACCCCTAAGAATGCAAATTTTTAAGCGCTTCTAAACATTTTTGACAGTGAAATATTATACAAGATTTTATCTACACAGCTAAGTTAACTGTTTTAAATTAGGATATTTATTGTTTATTATGCTATATTAAGATTTTCTAAAGCCTCTTTATTTTATTAAGATTCCTTATTTTAATCACGAATCCTTATTCTAAAAATTTAAAGATATCTTGAGTATTAAAAGCCGTTTGTAGATTTTATTTACAAGATGAGAGTTTAACAGTGTTGAATTATATCTGGCTAAACTCTAGTAAGTTTGTATAAGAGACGTAAACGGATCAATTAAAATTGTGCGGTTATAAAATTTTAAATAAACGAATTGGAAGGCATAATTTTTTTTAATTACTGCTTTTCAAAAAATATACATAAATTAGTCAACTTTTACGCTTTAAAAAATTGTATTTTTGTTCCAAATTGTGTAATTTGATAAATAATTGTTAAAACATGGTATTTAATCTTAAATATAAAACCGTTTTTACTGAAAGTTTTAAATGATTTTAATGTTAAATAGTCGATTCAATACTGCAAATCATCGAGGTCAGCTACAGTAGGTTTTATTTGCCTCCATAATTACAAGACGTATTTTGCATATATTGGAGTTATTTTAATATCATTGCTAATATCAAAAATATATAAAACAAGAAAATTTTCGGCTAGACAGGGAATTTTTTACCTAAATTTTACAAGAAATGTTAGATTTTTGACTTTTCACGCGCAAGCTATTTTCTGTGCACTCAATAAAACTTTTCTTGCACAGCGATATTCTGTACACCAAAAAACTCGTCTTTTCTAAGACTATTTTACTAAATCGCTTTGCGCAAAAATTAGCAGAAAATGATGATTAAATTCGATTATTTAAATTCGATCATGTGTGAGTTGATTAGAACGGTTTATTGTTGAACTGGACATAGGGTAGCGCATTTAATTCCGGCAGTTTTTTGTTTTTCCGATGTAACTTTTCACTGTATGGCCCGAATTTCATGTTTGATAGCTCATTTTGAAGCTTTCACAATACTGTGTTGCGTCACAAAAGTTTCACTGTACGAAAGTAGTTTTTTTACTTAATTAAATCAGTTTTTTAAAAAATGGAAAATTGCCGAAATTAAATGTGTGCATTTAATTTCACTTTACACACAATTGATTGTTTCTCAGTCAAAAAATCATCATTTTCAAAAATTTAAAAACCTATCATTATCTCCAGACAGTTTTCTTTAATTTATATTTCTACTTGTTGTTCAACGTGTAACTGGCAAAAAGTTACAGCTAAAATGCCAAATGGTATCAAAATGAGCAAAATTTGAGGAAAAAGTGCATTTAGTTTCGGCACTTTTTAAAGGGACCCTCTTAATCGAGTTTAAGTGCAAAGCTATGATCCCTACACATTTCAACGTTGTCTTTTAACTATTTACAGTTACAATTTAACACCCGACCACTTAATTCAACCCGTTTTTATCTACAGCAATATGTGTGCCGAAATTACACTATTTTATTTTATAACGATTGTTCACCACAGACGCAGCGTAGAACCACGGGGACTAAAAATTCGGAAATAGACTAAATTTTACCAGGACACTTCAATTTTTAAGCCAATTTATTGCGTAATCATGAAATGCCCATGTTCTAAAAACGAGTATCAACTTTATTTTTTATAAATCACACAATTTCACATGAAAATATCATAAAATAACAAATAAAAAGCTCACGACAGTCATTTACATATAATTAGGTCTCATTTGAGCTATCAAACGTCGTATTCCGTCCAGGAATACCAAAGATATAGTCCAAAATCCAAAATGCCTAATTTGGAAAAGTGCCGAAATTAAATGCAATACCCTATATGCAATTTAATATTTTTGCATAATACTATTTTCGCTTTAAGAAATACACGTAACGCCGATATTACTTATAATGCTAACTGCTCAACCAAATACAATGCATAAAATACGACAACACTAACAAATGATAATGATATTACCACTGAATAACTTGTCTCACTTAAACTTGGGACATTATTTGTCCAAATTGTTCAAAAAACAAAACAACAAATTCGAATTTCGGCAATTTTAGACCGTTTTTTTTACTTTAAAAAACTTTTTATTCTTTCTTTAGTTCGAAATGCCAAGCTCACCACAGACGCAGCGTAGAACCACGGGGGCTAAATTCGGAAAATAGACTATCATTTGAGTCTCATTTGAGCTATCAAACGTCGTATTCCGTCAAGGATTACCGAAGATATAGTCCAAAATCAAAAATGCCCAATTTGGAAAAGTGCCGAAATTAAATGCACTACCCTATTTGCTTGGATTATATATTCTTGCGTTTATTTTTAGGTGAATATTGGAAATTGTTTTTAAATTTTGTTACGTTAAAAAAATGCAAGCTGATGTCTAGTCTTTATTTTAGAATTTTTAAGTATACACAATAGTATTCATAAAATTTAAAAAAAACCTGCGGAGTCAGTCTAGTTTTTTTGAACCCAATATTTTGTATCCAGCCAAAAGACACCAAACGTGAATTTTTAAAACAAAAAGTTAATAATTAACTGTTTATATTTAATTTGAAAAAAAAGTTTTCGCATAATGCTAAATAAAAATAATACTAATTTTTAAATAAAATATTTTGCTTGAAACTAGCACTCTTGTGCGAGTTTAATACTGAAAACCCGCCATTTTCTGCTATTTTTGGGTGCACCAATTTTTAATAGTGTTAGCGTTTTGCAGTGCATATTGCAACTTTGCTTCCACTTTTGCAAGTAAATGAAAAAACAATTATTGACTGCAAAAAATCTCTTCGCAAGAAATCAGTGGTATATGCATGGAAAGTCGCGAACGTTTAAAATGTTGCATTTTTTCTTCCATAATTTTATTAAAAAACCTAGTGTATAATCAAAAATTTTTTTTGGGTTATATTATGTTTTTGATAAATCTCGAAAAATTATAAAAAGTATTGCAAAATCACGAAAATAATTACATTGAAAAAGTTTACGTGACGTTAATTTTATAATTTTTGGCTAAAATTAAGTAATTTGATTAAAATTATTAAAAGAATCAACTTGAAACAGCTAGAAAACGAGTAGTCTCATGTACTCGCAATATAATATTTTACTTTTTACAACTTAAAAAATAGTGTTTTTTTAATTTACAAAATTTGACAATTAAAATTTAAAAAATGCTCTTATTTTTTAAAATAAAAAGGTGCGTTTTAACCCTTTTTATATGTTTAAACTAAAAAATGTTCAAATGGTGTGTAAATGAAATTCAGAAAAGTTCTTTTTTAAAATAACATTCAAGCAAGACTAGTATTTTTAACTTTTACGGTTAAATTTCGCCAATTAGGTACCAACATATTTAATTAAAAAATATTTCAATATTAACAGCTTCCGTTATTGTGAAAAATATTTTTTGTTAACACCTACCCAGTTTTGATTTTATTTACAGTATATGTAAATGAACCA
>JASAMX010022773.1:0-16198 GCA_030248175.1 Microlaimidae sp. YZB2_3
TATTGCTTTAACTGGGTATTTTGCGTTTCTCGGATTTTAACCGCCCTAATTTGGGAGTTAACCCTTCCACTCCGGACCAACTTGGGGGTTTGGGGGTTTGGGGGTGTTTGGGGGCGAAAATTTTCGGAAATATGCACTAAAAACTGCTTAAAAATTGTGTTCAGCGAATCATATGGCAACAGTTTTACATGAGTTTTGATAACCTAAAGCTTTATCAATTCGTTTGTTACTGTGGTATACGGGTGTGCATTGCCAGGAAATTTCATTTTAGCCGCGCTTTAGCTTTAGTACTAAAGGTTTAAAAATCGTTTAGCCTTAGCTTTAGTACTAAGCCCAAAAAAGGTTTAGTACTAAAGCACTTTAGCCTTAGTTTTTTTTCTAGAGTGCATTTTACCCATATCGTTTTTCGAGTTTAAAGGAAAAATAGGTAAAAAACGCTAATTTTATGGCAAAAAGCCCTTTTTATTGCATAAAACATTCATTTTTAACTCAAAACTTAAGTTTGGAGGCAGTTAGAAGTCATTTTAAAGACATTTTTTTCTTCATTTTTTCGAAATTGGGGGGTTAACCTTTTCTCCCCCCCCCCCACATTTCTGAGTGGGGGGGGGGTTAAACTCCCCTTCTCACAATTTGGGGGGTTAACCTTCACAATCCCCCCGTGCCCATGTATGCCCCAAACCCCACGGTCGACTCTCCCTGTCGACCTGATGCCGCTATTTATCATGGGTGGCGCGGGAGTGCCACGGGGCGATTTAGCCCCGTGACGCCGCGCCAACCATTATTAGAGAACGTTGGTAAATTTTGAAATTCAGAACCTTTTTCTTCTTCTTCTTATTCTTCTTATTCCAACGCTCCATCCTTAAAAGCGATATTCCTCATTCGTTACTGATTGATCAAAAATAAACATGGGTTCATTAGAAAGAAGAAAGAATTACGCAACTTCCTTAGGAAGCACTTTTTTCATTTAGGTCCTTGTTATCGATTTGTTGATCAAAATAAAAAATTTGAAAATTACACAAATAAGAACTCCTAACCGCACAATAACAGCCTTTTGGCAACAATAAGGATTGTACAGAGCAGACAACCAACATCCCCTCATAGAAACCGCACAAAAAAAGCAGACCGGTTTTAATGGGTGGCAGAAACGGAACCAGTTCCCAGCGCCATCTGCTTCAACCGCGCGGAAAACGGCGAAAACAACAGAGTACTTTTTTTAATTCTTGCGTTACTGATGACAAAATTAATTCAAAGTTTTATTTACTAAAAAATAATAATAAGCGTCGTTGGCGCGGGAGTGCCACGCGCCGATAATCATCGGTGGTGCGGGATGCTGCAATTTAACCCACGGCACCGCGCCAACTATACTTAGAGAACGTGAGTAAATTTTGTAATTCATGTTCATCATCTTCTTATTATTTGGAACACGGCATCGCACCAACTACGCCAGCTGCTCACTAAATAAAAATTTCTGCCATATGATAATGATTTGTTTATACATTGATCTAATCACACAGCATTGTTGCATGTTTTTTAGTTTGATGAAATTCCAATTAAAAAAATCATACTCACAGCAATCTTTGACAAGCGCGAAATCGCCACTTTTTTTAAATTTATAGTTGTTTTTTACACATACAAATATAATCTTATAATTTAAAAAGTGGCGATTTCGCGCTTGTCAAAGATTTCTGTGAGTATGATTTTTTTAATTGAAATTTCATCAAACTAAAAAACATGCAAAAATGCTGTGTGATTAGATCAATGTATAAACAAATCATTATCATATGGCAGAAATTTTTATTTAGTGAGCAGCTGGCCAAACCAAATGCAAAATTCCTATAGTCCACATTAGTGATCGACCGGGGCAGAATTTTTGCTGATGCCGGGGCGGGGGCCGGGTTAGAGAAATTTGGATTTGCCGGGGCCGGGGCCGGGGCCGGGGTAGAAAATTTTGCCCCGGCCAGGGCCGGGGCCGGGGCCGGAGCAGGCCAAAAATTAAGCAGAATTTGTAATTTTGGTCATTTTTTTAAAATAAAAATTAACATTTTTACTGTTAATTATTTGGTCTATGTAATGAATAGTCACATTTTAGAATTTAAGTACTTTGTGAGTAAAAAAACTTATTTTTTATTACACAAAAGTTTTTTTTTTCTAAGCAGAACAAAATTTTTATTTTCATCTTTCATTTTTTTTAAACCTAAATTATTGTTTTATTTACATAATATATGTACATTTTCACACAATTATTAGCAGTATATTCTTGTTTATAGCAATATTATACTTAATCGCAAACCAATTATGTTATTTTTAAAAAATGCTTTACAAATAAAGCAAACCATTTATGTTACTTAGAGAATGCTTTACAAATAGAGGAGGAGTTAAAATACTTACAAGGAGTATGTTTTGATCAGTAAAGCAAAACGTGGTAAAGAAACTAAAATCAAAACTGGGTACAAGTAACAAAAATATTTCACAATAACAAAATCTCTTCATATTAAAATATTTTTAATTAGATATGTTGGTACCTAATTGGCCGTAAAAGTTAAAAATACTAGTCTTGCTTGAATGTTATTTTAAAGAAGAACTTTTACTCGAATTTCATTTACACACCACTATTTAGCATGTTTTAGTTTAAACGTATAAAAAGGGTTAAAACGCACCTTTTTATTTTAAAAAATAAGAGCATTTTTAAAATTTTATTGTCAATTTTTGTAAATTAAAAAAACACTTTTTAAGTTGTAAAAAGTAAAATATTATATTGCGAGTACATGAGACTACTCACTTTTTAGCTTTTTCAAGTTGATTGTTTTAATGATTTTAATCAAATTATTTAATTTTAGCCAAAAATTATAAAATTAACGTCACGTAAACTTTTTCAATGTAATTATTTTCGTGATTTTGCACTACTTTTTATAATTTTTCGAGATTTATGAAAAACATAATATAACCCAAAAAATTTTTGATTATACACTAGGTTTTTGAATAAAATTATGCAAGAAAAAAATGCAACATTTTAAACGTACGCGACTTTCTGTGCATATACCACTGATTTCTTGCGAAGAGATTTTTTTGCAGTCAATAATTGTTTTTCATGTAGCGCATTTACTTGCAAAAGCGGAAGAAAAGTTGCAATATGCACTGCAAAACGCTAACACTCTTAAAAATTGGTGTACCCAAAAATAGCAGAAAATGGTGGGTTTTCAGTATTAAACTTGCACAAGAGTGCTAGTTTCAAGCAAAATATTTTATTTAAAAATTATTATTATTCTTATTTAGCATTACGCGAAAACTTTTTTTCAAATTAAATATAAACAGTTCATTATTAACTTTTTGTTTTAAAAATTCACGTTTGGTGTCTTTTGGCTGGATACAAAATATTGAGTTCAAAAAAACCGGACTGACTCCGTAGGTTTTTTTTTAAAATTTTATGAATAATCGAATTTAATCATCATTTTCTGCTAATTTTTTGAACAAAGCGATTTAGTAAAATAGTCTTAGAAAAAACGAGTTTTTTGGTGTTCAAAATATCCCTGTGCGAGAAAAGTTTTATTGAGTGTACAGAAAATAGTTTGCGCGTAAAAAGTCACAAGTGCAACATTTCTTGTAAAATTTAGGTAAAAAATTCCCTGTCTAGCCGAAAATCCTCTTGTTTTATATATTTTTGATATTAGCAATGATATTAAAATAACTCCAATATATGAAAATACGTCTTGTGATTATAGAGGCAAATAAAACCTAGCTGACCTCGATGATTTGCAGTATTGAATCGACTATTTAACATTAAAATCATTTAAAACTTTCAGTAAAAACGGTTTTATATTTAAGATTAAATACCATATTTTAACAATTATTTATCAAATTACACAATTTGAAACAAAAATACAATTTTTTAAATCGTGAAAGTTGACTAATTTATGTATATTTTTTGAAAAGCAGGAATTAAAAAAAAATATGCGTTCCAATTCATTTATTTAAAAAAATTTTATAACCGCACAAATTTAATTGATCCGTTTACGTCTCTTATACAAACTTACTAGAGGTCAGCCAGATATAATTCAACCATAGATATCTACTGTCAAACTCTCATCTTGTAAATAAAATCTACAAACGGCTTTTAATACTCAAGAAATCTTTAAATTTTTAGAATAAGGATTCGTGATTAAAATAAGGAATCTTAATAAAATAAAAATGGCTTTAGAAAATCTTAATATAGCATAATAAACAATAAATATCATAATATTAAAACAATTAAATTAGCTCTGTAGATAAAATCTTGTATAATATTTCACTGTCAAAAATGTTTGGAAGCGCTTTAAAATTTGCATTCTTAGGGGTCCTTACCCCGGTTTGCCCCGGCTCCTTTGACAGCTAAATTGCCGGGGCCGGGGCCGAGGCTGAGGTGGAAAAAAAGTGCCGGGGCAAGCCGGGGCCGGGGCCGGGGCCCCGGTCGATCCTTAGTCCACATAATGTCCATCTCAGCCTAGTCCACATCTTTTCTGTCTAAACATACGCCCGGGGAAAAATCGCCCTTTTTTCCTTCTGTAATCTTAGAGCATTTTTCAAGGCTAGTGTAATAAACATTTTGTAATAAATTAGGTTATAAAAACAAAATTAAAACTATAACTATAAGACTTGCTGGAGACAATTTTTAAGCAAGTTTTAAGTGTATATTTAAAAATCTTCGCCTCCGGCGGACACATAATAATTTGCTACGATTGCATATATAAAGTTAATATGTTTTATATTTAAAGCTTATTATTGTATAGTTTGTGATAGAAAAAATAATTTTTTAAAAACCAGGTAATTTTTAGATTATAATCATGATGCCAAACATAGCAATTTAACATTATAATCTATTACGTCACTTAAAACTTGTATAAATTATATACTAGAATAGAGCAAAGTAGGACTCCTCAGCGAGTTTCTCTCTTCTAGTCATTCACAACAATAATAGATAATAATTATATTAGTATTTTTGGAGCATGTAAATCTATATCTTCACAAAATTAAAAAGTCCAAGCCTTATGCTTTAGAGGCTCTAGCAGAAGCTAAAATTGTTTGCCTGAAGAAATCAAAAAAAATTTATTACAGCAAAAAGTTTTTAATTACTATTAAGTCAATGTTCTATGAATTTTAATTAGTTTAATATTATAACACTAAATCCCAAGTTTGATTGTTTGAACTCGAGTTATTTACAAATAATTTATCTCACAAATATTTATTCTTATATACATTACAATGATTACATTTTCCATTTATAAGTAGTGATCTATAGGTGTCTGGAAATTTCGTCTTTTAAATTAGGTCTTTCAACATCTCGTTTTTTACAACTCGTTTAATCAGAAAGCTCATCTTTTAAACATGTCGTCTTTGTTCGTTTTTGGATGCAATTTTATAAATGTACTTTTTAAAAATGATTATTTTTGTCCAAATAATTAAATTTTACTTGATTCTTAGGTTTTTTTAGGCTTATAAAAAAATAAGGTTAGGCTTTCAGTTGTAAAAGTTAGTAGTGTTGCAGAAAAAAATTATTTTCATTATTTTCAGTATGCCTCCGTTTCAAAATGTTCTGTTATTTTTAAGTATAAATTTTCATCTTAATAAGTTTTTTTAACGAAATAAATTGTGTTTAGCGTGTTAGCGGCTTAAAAAACCTTCTTCTGCCAATTTTTTTGACAACAAGCCTATAGGAATTCTAATCGCTGAAATTACCTAAGTTTTACTTAAATTAATTTTATTATTAGCAAAAAAAATCGAGTCAGAGTAAAAATAGAAGTTTTTAAAATTTCAAAAGTCAAGTAAGAGAAAATGTAAAACCAAGTGAAATTAAAAAGTTAAGTAAAAGTAAAAGTAATCCAAAATCCGTTACTTTTATTGGTTTAAGTAAAAGTAACTTTTTACAATACTAAAACGACCATCAAATAAAAATTTACTCGATAAAGTTTTGCTTAATTTTTGGTTTGCCTTAGGCGTAGTTTTTGAGCCCTCAAGAACAAATTATTTAATAAAAATTTATCATATTAAAATTTTGCTTGATTTCCAGGTTTTAGTTGGGCTTAAGAAAAATACGCGTTAACGATGGTCAAAATCTATTGTTCTAAACGAAAAGTAATCCCGAAGTAAGAGAAGCAAAAAAGGAGGCCGCGCGCAAAAACGGACGCCCGCATTTGTCTAATAACACGCCTTCGCTTTTTTTATAACCCGCCCACGTGGGCAATCTTAAAAATTTAAATATTACTACAGAAAAAAAGCGGTGCTGCGAGGTTTCTCCAGGTTTCTAAAAAAAAAGAGCTTTGATCTTGGGCTCATTAGCTCCAGAACATACCTAATTAATATTTTGTAAAAAAGTATATTAATCTGTTCGACTTTAACCAAGCGTTTAAAAATGCTTATTTTTAAAATTGCGACAGAATCAAACAGCTTTTTAATAAGTTTTTTTTTTAAATTTAGGAACCTGAATAAAAAAATTTATTTTTAATTTTATGATTTTTAAAAAAAATTATCCATGTTTTGAATTGATAATAAAAACTTTTTATTTTTTCTGATTCATTCGTTTTCTAATTGTAAATATATGTTAACACCTTAGGATTTTTTCCCGCTGCATATTCGCAAAAGATTTTTTATGTCACCGCTGCTCTGCATTAAACTCGGTGTTCGGACGAGGAGGACCGCGGAGTTTAACACAGAGCAGCGGTGACGCGGAATACTTTTTGCAGATAAGTAGCGCTTTTGTAACAAAATAATCACGCAATACTTTCACGAATATAATATTATATATGTAATAGTATGTTATAATATTAGTTTTAATTGTGTTTTCTTGAAATTCTACTTAGAAAGAAGAAGGCCCGAGAGACCCTTGCCTTTTCAGTATACAATAATAGCGCGATGCGACACTGCTCAACTATGGCTTTAAAAGAATGAATTTTGAAAATTATTTCATTGGTTGGGGTAGTTTAGTGGTAGAGCGTTTCCATAGTGAGGAAACAATCGCTGGTTTGAGCCCAGCTCCAAGCCCCAATTTTTCAATTAAATTGAAAAAATGGGTCTTAAAGCAAATATTACAGTATTTGCTAAATAATACAATTACGAAGATTAAGTCTAAATCTCAGTTTCAAACTGTTATGCGAAATTATGTATAAATCAACGTTTACCACATAGCGAAAATCGCTAATCTCAAATTACCTTTATGTCCAATTAAATCTTGCGTAAAACACCCCAGGACTGTAATAGATAACTTTAAAATATAATTTTTTAATGCTTAACAATAATTGCAGTCTAATATTTTGAAAAAAAGTATCCTGCTTGCTTTAAAAATAATTATGCTTAGCTTGGAAACCGTAGACAGTAGACTTGATATTGACGAAATTATAAATTATGAGAGCAAAAATTTATCCCTAAAAGTAGATAAAAAGTTTTCTAAATCTTATTATGGTCATAGTTGCCAAAATTATATCGCCGCTGCGAAAATTATGCATCTTTCTTGGTTTGAAAATCAATAGGAAAAAATTATACTGAATGACTTTATTAGAAGTTTCAGTTAATTATTGAGCAAATTATTAATTAGTGAAATCCCATAAGCGTGTTCACGATAGTATTTATCAGAAATTATCGTGCGCTGTGGAACTCCAAGGTTCCACTGCTCATGTTTGCGCAAAACAAAAGGGTTTATTGGGAAAGGAACAATTCAGACAGCAAATTAAAGCATTGCGAAATATTATCGATCTACTGCTTTTATTAATCAATTCGAAGTATAATATATTATAAACCGATATTGATTAAAATAAACGGCTGTTTTTCTGATAAACTTTTTTCTCATGCTACTGGTGGAATAATACAGACGTAGGAATTCAACAAAAAGTGTGGAATATTCGACAGTATTATGTCAAAAAAAAAATTCTCTTGTAGATTACTCAACAAACTTTAGATATTCCACGGGCCCTAGTAAATTTTTGTATGTCTTGGAAAGTCCAAACTGTGGATTTTAACATAAACTAGAAAAAACGTTTAACACACAGTTTGCCATTTTTTTACTCTTATTTATTTTTGACTATATGAATAAAACACCTGCGCAAGTTCAGCAGAAACTAAAAAGCTCGTAAAAAGATTTGTTGGCAGAATTAAACCAAATAAAATGATAATTTGGTTTTGTCGTGACTAAAGAATTAACAAACTAAAGAATAAAATTGCCGTAACTAAACACGCGTTGTTCTTACATATGAGTTTTTTTATTACTAATTTAAAAAATTACGCAATTACAGGAAATAAAATTTGATAATTAAAAAAAAGAAAAGAGAAATGCTGAAAAAACTAAACAGAATATTGCTAGATTCCAATGACATCGTATCCATGTTCTTTGATGAATGGTTTATTAATACCTCACTACAGTATTAATATTTTTAATAAAAAAAACAGGCGTTTTTTTCTAATTTTTTAGCATTTCTATGCATGTCGTTAGAATCAGCAGATATCTACCGACTTGATTGTTTGTTCTTTAAAATTTTCATTATTAACTAATTTAGACATTTTGGCGTCTAGATGTTTTTTTTTTATTTTTGTTAATTAATGAAAAGATATTGGGCTTGTAATCTCTGTAAAAAAGTTCAGTTTGTTTGTTTGTTTGTATGAAAATCCCAATCTCCTCACATAAAAAGGGAATTGCTGTTTATATCATCTAACACAATATATGTACTCATCACTAATACCGGCCGGTGCAGCATAATATGACTAAGGACAACTTTTCAAAAGAATTGAAAGAAAAGTTATATTTATACTCTTTGGAGTTCAGACGTTTAAAACTAGACTTAATAATGGCTTATAAGATTGTTCATGAATTGTTGATCTCAAAAAACTCAATTTTTTTAGTTTCGAAAGTCTAATTATTTTTTACGTGAACACAATTTTAAAATTTGAAGTATAGAAGTTTCACTTTTGAATTACCGAAAATATTTTTTCAGAACGTGTAATCAAAACCTGGGGCCTATTTCATAAAAATTGCATGTAATTAATTTACCGCTGTAAATTAATGAACGCATATTTTTCTTTTGTATTTTTAATTAAAAAGTATATTAATAAAATTGCGTTTAGAATTTAAGAAATTGCATCTCTGTAAATTCCGTAAATTCCACAGTTACGTACGTATTTTTTAATTAATAAAATAAGAAGAATTTAAATGCGTTTATTAATTTACAATTACATAATTCTTTATGAAATAGGCCCCTGGTATTTTTCGCCAAGAAACGTTGTTTTATCAAATTCAGCCATCAGTATTTTAAAAGAGTTACTGAACAAAGAAACCGAAATAAAGAGATTTTGCATATTATATTAATACGTTGTATGTTGTGCCTTGTAATAATTATAAATTTTTTTATTTTACAAGTGTTAAAAAATAATAAAGAGGAGGTATGTAAGTGTTTAACTTGCCTAATGTGTGCATATTATATGTGTAACTATACCTGTGTTGTTTTTTTTGTGCTTTGTACGTGTTTTATGACATAACTAAATTCTATTCTATTATAAACCATTATAACTACTAAAATTGTTCTAGATTAATTGTCTGTCTTGAGCATGTAATGATTTAATCAATCCAATTACAAATGTATATTGTAATTCTGCGCACTTACCTTTGCATCTGTAGTTACAAAAGCCCACATACCGTGTAAGCTGTACCATTTTCCCCCATGTAATATACACCCTCTAAACGACAAAATACCATTCATAGCATTTATAAGTTGAATTGTGTTTTAGAAGTAGAGGAGATATATTTCATGTCGAAAAAATGCATTACGTGTGCTATGGAAAAAAAGACAAGAACGTTAACCCCTGTAGTATTAGGGGACTCTATAAAACACATAATATTCATGGCAACTGTTAGCAGACTAAATTTTTGTATTTTTAGATAATATATTGTTAATAAATTTTATTGTGGTAAAAAATTACATGCCAAATCATTATGTATTCAATACCCAGGAAGAGTGTATTTCCCCGGGTTTACTTTAGTTTTCGTAAATTTTAGGGACACATTCCCCGTAACTAAACTCTGAACTTGAGTAATACTAAGGTTATTTTAAAAACCAAACTATCATTTTATTTGATTTTAAACGAACAACGCAGTGGTTTTATCAGAGTTTGATATTATATTGTTTTCTTTTTTTTAATTTGGATTGCAAAATACCAATAATAATAAGAAAATTATAAGATTCTAATAGAATAATTTTGTTGTTCTTTTAAATATACAAATAAAATTATAGTTTTCTTTTTAAAATATCTTCAATATTACACAGGTTATGCCTATTTTGCCCAACAAAAGTTAATTGCAACATGTATTTTAAGTATTTGTTAGTTTTATTTCAAAATTTTTACGAATTTTTTTTTTAATTTTAAGGTACGCCTTGGCGGTTAAAAACGCACATTTAACTTTTAAAAATTTTTTTGAAATACAGGACATATTTTAACATAAATTTTTGATTTTTGTATTTTTGTGAATGGAGCTTAGTTAAGGTGGATTTAAGACCCAAAATTTTGAGTTAACCAAGTAGTAGGTTTTTATATGCTGATTACTTATTAAAGAACTTAAATAAAAAAGAAATCCAGCTTAATTATATTGTGAATCACGCAATAATTGGACTGGGTTTCTTTTTATTTAATTTTGATAATTGTGTTTAAAAAGCCCATTGCGAATTTTCAATTTTTTTTATTTGAAGTTTGTTTTATTTTAAACTTTCCTTTCAAGACTCATGACAAAGATTAACATTTTAATGTATTGATTTTTAATGTTAATTGTAATTAATTTAAATATATATTTTTATTTGGTTAAATATTTTTATCTTACTTAAAAATTATTAACACTATGCAGTTTTGTAAAATGTTTACCCTTTTAAAATGTTTTTTATACTACTACTAAAAATAGGTAAGGCGTTACCTGAAAACTTCAAAGTTTTTAATTTTGGCCTTACAAACAAATTGTTTGATTTTACATACAAAAGTAGTTAAAAACAACAAATAACAACAGTTTTTATTCAAAATTACAAAAGCAATCAATACATTGCTTACCTAAAATTGCTAATTATTAGAAATGAAAGCTGTGATAAACTGTAATCAGAAATCTATAATATAACAAAAATGTGCAACTTCTGTATAAAAAGTTTTACCAGGGGCCTATTTCATAAGTACTTTTGTAAATTTTCATTTTACAAAACTCCGCCTATTTTTTGTAAATTACATAATAGAGGATATACGACGCAGGGAATATCAATCCGTCAGCGATGATGAAATGACGTGGCTGCGACCAATCAGCGCTGAGCAGTGCGCGGGAATGCTTCCCTTGGATTACAAATCGAAAAACCTTTATCGTGTATTTTACAAAAATAGGCGGAGATTTCTAAAATGAGAATTTACAAAGGTTTTTATGAAACAGGCCCCGGTGTAATAAAAAGTAAACATAATAATATAACTTTAAAAATTGTTCTATAATGCCGTATTTTAAAAATATGCCATTATAATAACATAAGCCATGTCACTTTTTATATAGAAGTTGTACATTTTTGGTATAGGCACCTTGCACTAGAACTCTGTTTATACATGAAGTATGCAATATACATAGCGAGTCACCATAATGGATAATTACCGTATCTCCTACTTATCTTTCGTAGCATGCAGATCAATCGATCGAAATTTCGAGCGCTTTTGAGGGTTGATCTGCATACTACAAAAGATAAGTAGGAGATACGGTAATTATCCATTATGGTGTCTCGCTATGTGTATTGCATACTTCATGTATAAACCGAGTTCCAGTGCAAAGTGCCTATAATTAATTATATAATTTTGCTAAACCCAAAGGCTGTCTGCAAGCGACAAATTTAAAAAGCCAAGCTTTTTGCATAAAATTCGTAAACAAATATTAATTTGAAATCAAGTTCTTTATTTTTGTTTTTTGTTAAAAAGCTAAGTCGATTTGCAATTTACTTTTACAATAATGTTCATTTTATTTTTTATATTTTCATTTACATAATTATAAAAAATTTTTTGAACAAAGTTCAAAGGACATAGTTCAACGGAAAAACACAGCCGTCAATACGTCCGATTGGATTTTGTCCTTTGGACAACGTGTTTACTCACAATACACAATATTTCAAGTAACATTTATATTTCGTCCAAAAAACAACGTCCAAAGCACATTTGGGATTGTCCACAGGACGTTTTGGCTTTTTTACAATTGTCTTTTGGACTTTGTCTGAGGGACGTTTTGGCTTAAATATGAACCAGCCTTAAATCTTACTTGCCTCTGAGACACATTTTAAAGCAGCTCATTTCTTTTTGCCTCACAAAACTCTGTTTAGAAAGTTGTAATTACCGGGATATGAAACAGAAGGCAAATATCTAAAGATTTAGAGGAAAATAGATCATCAGTTTTTTAGCAGAGTGCACCATACCAAATTTTACCTTTGTGGACCAATCATAAAATCTTATTTTGCTAGATATTTTTTATAAACCTCACACAAACACCACCTAAATAGTTTTGATTGCAGTATACATCTTTCCAATCTTTCAAATCGCTAAACTTCTGGTTTGAAATCTGGGATCGTCTTTTGTTTTTCAGTATTTCATGTTCATCTTCCGTAAGCTTGGTTTCATTGATTTTCCAATAAATAATGTCATATTCAGGATGAATGGACATTATGATAAAGTTAATCTTTTTTTTTAATTTTCTTGTGCCTATATTTAGGCAAGATTTTGAGTTTCGCAAACTGAAAATTTAAAAATCAGTATTCTAAATGCTTTGAGCTTAAAACCCAGTTTTATAGCGAATTCTGAATTTCGCGTAGTAAAACTATATTGCGTGCGTAAACAACCTTTTCAAAGTATATCATTCATTCCAAATCACAAATAACCCCATGACTAAATTTGAAAACTACTGATTTTAACAAACTTCTTAGCAATTTTCTTAACCCTCAGAGGCCATTGAACATGTGGAAAAGCGTAGGTTTTAATTAGAGCTTTCCAGAAATAGAAATTTCAAGAAATAAACGAATTCTGGAAATATCTGGAAAAACCAAATCGTTTGACAAACAGCATTTGAAAAAAAATGCATTAAAAGCAACGCTAGATAACTAAACCAATGAACAACTGCAAATAAAACTTTTCTGTTCCTATTAAACATGAAGTTCTTTAAATACAGTTATTTCCATTCCATTCTTTAAAAACTTTTTTACTTAAAATGCTGATTGGTTTCTGATGAAATGATTTTTCGTAAAAATTAAATCTCAAAAGGTTTGTTACAAAAATCGTAAGCCATGTCTTTTTGTCTTTGTTTTTTGACATGGTTTAAAGACAAATTTTGTTTTTACACCATGTCAAAAAACAAAAAACAAAAAGACATGGCTTACGATTTTTGTGACCTTTTTGAGTTAATTTTTACGAAAAATCATTTCATCAGAAACCAAATCGCATTTTAAGTAAAAAAGTTTTTAAAGAATGGAATGAAAATAACTGTATTTAAAGAACTTCATGTTTAATAGGAACAGAAAAGTTTTATTTGCAGTTGTTCATTGGTTTAGTTATATTATAGCGTTGCTTTTCATTTTTTTCAAATGCTGTTTGTCAAACGATTTGGTTTTTCGTGTTTTTTCCAGAATTCGTTTATTTCTTGAAATTTCTATTTTTAAAAGCTGCTAAAACCTACGCTCCCATGTTCCGATAAGAGGTTGAATTGTCTAAGAAGTTTGTTAGAAATCAGTAGTTTTCAAATTTAAGTATGTGATTTGGAATGAAATTGGAGGTTTTGCGCACGCAATAGTTTTCTACGCGAAATTCAGAATTCAGTTTTCAAAGTTTAGAATACTGATTTTTAAATTTTCGTTTCGAAAAACTGCCTAAATATAGGCACAAGGAGAGGATTAACTTTATCATAATGTTCCATTCATTCTGAATATGACATTATTTATTGGAAAATCGATGAAACCAAGCTTACGGAAGATGAACATGAAATGCTGAAAAACAAAAGACGATCCCAGGATTTCAAACCAGAAGTTTAGCGATTTGAGGATTGGAAAGATGTATACTGCATATTTAGGTGGTGTTTGTGTAGTTTTTATAGAAATATCTGCAAATTGATTTTATGAATACATCAGCAAACGGAAAATAGCTCTGTAAAAAAACTGATGAATTATTTCCTCTAAATCTTAGATATTTGCCTTCTTTCATTGTGCCGGTAATTACAACTTTCTAAACAGATTTTTGTGAGGCAAATAGTTGTAAATGTGTCAGAGGCAATAAGGCTGGTTATTGTTAAGCCAAAACGTCCTCAGACAAAGTCCAAAAGACAATTGTAAAAAAGCCAAAACGTATTGTGGACAATCCCAAACTTGGACGTTGTTTTTTGGACGAGGAAAAATATAAATGTTACTTGAAATATTGTGTATATAACAGAACACGTTGTCCAAAGGACGAAATCCAATCGGAACACTGACATGTGTTTTTTCATTGATTTGTGTCCTTTGAACTTTGTTCAAAAATTTTTTTATAATTATGTAAATGGGAAATTGAGAATCAAAAATGAACATTATTCTAAAAGTAAATTCAATCGATTTAGCTTTTTAACAAAAAACAAAAATAAACTTGATTTCAAATTAATATTTGTTTACCGAATTTTTATGCAAAAAAGTTTGGCTTTTTAAAATTTTGCAGACAGCCTTTGGGTTAGCAAAATTATACATAATTAATTATAGGCACTTTGCACTGGAAAAACTAGTTTATACATGAAGTATGCAATACGCATAGGATCCCCCATCATGGATAATTTGTGCAGTCTCTCCTACTTATCTGTTGTGGTATGCAGATCAACCCTCAAAGCGCTCCGATCGATTGATCTGCATGTTACGAAAGATACGGTAATTATCCATTATGGTGACTCGGCTACTCTGTGTTGATCTCATGTATAAACGGAGTTCTGATAAAGTGCCTATACCAAAAATGTACAACTTCTATATAAAAAGTGACATGGCTTTTTATGTTATTATAATGGCATATTTTTAAAATACGGCATTATCGAACGATTTTTAAAGTTATATTATTATGTTTTACTTTTATTACACCGGGGCCTGTTTAGTAAAAACCTTTGTAAATTCTCATTTTAGAAATCTCGCCTATTTTTGTAAAATACACAATAAAGGTTTTTCGATTTGATCCAAGAGGAAAGCTCCGCGCACACATTGCTCGGTTTTGAATTCGTCATCGCACCACGTCGCTTCATCATCATCGGCTAAACGGACTAATAATATTCCCCCTGCGTCCCGTATATCCCTCTATTATGATTACAAAAAATAGGCGGAGTTTTGTCGAAATGAAAATTTACAAAAGTACTTATGAAATAGGCCCCTGGTAAAAATTTTTCAGAAGTTGCACATTTTTGTGTTATATTATCAATTTTCTGAATTCCTCTATCACAGCTTTCATTTCTAATAATAACAATTTCATAAGCAATGTATTTTGATTGCTTTTGTAATTTTGAATAAAAACTGTTGTTATTTGTTTGTTTAACTACTTTTTTGTATGTAAAATCAAACGGTTGTAAGGCCAAAATTAAAAACTTTGAACTTTTCTAATTGTTAACACATTTTCCTATTTTTAGTGAGTCATATAAAAAAACATTTAAAAAGGTAAAACATTTCAAAAACTGCATCATATTTTAATAATTTTTAAGTAAGATAAAAATATTTAACCAAAATAAAAATATATTTAAATTAATTACAATTAACATTAAAAATCGATACATTAAAAAAATGTTAAGATATTTTGTCAAGATATTGAAAGGAAAGTTTTAAAAATGAAACAAACTTCAAGAAATGAAAAAATTGAAAAGGCAATGAGTTTTTAGAACACAAAGATATCAAAATTAAATAAAACCGGGTCCAATTTGTGATTACAATATAATTAAGCTGGATTTCTTTTTCTTAAGTTCTTTAATAAGTCAACAGCATATAAAAACCTACTCTTGGTTAACTCAAAATTTTGGGTCTTAAAATCCACCTTAACTAAGCTCCATTCAGCAAAAATACAAAAAATCAAAAAATTATGTTAAAAATATCTCCTATTTTCAAAAAAATTTTAGAAACTAAATGCGCTAAAATTAAAAAAAAAAAAGAAACTTGAAATAAAGCTAACAAATACTAAAATACATGTTGCAATTAACTTTTGTTGGGCAAAA
>JASAMX010022774.1:0-14090 GCA_030248175.1 Microlaimidae sp. YZB2_3
CCGAATTTGCTTTTAATGTTCGGTTTTTGACTGAATCGCTTATTCTTTCAAATTCTCAAATTAAAATCAGAGTTTGTGTAGATCATTCCCTGCTTTGTTCTAAATTTCGTCTATGTTTGTGTGAGTTCAGATTTGGGGGCACACTAGGCAATGAAAAAGAAAGTGTAAAAACCATCGGACCCACGACCTGGGGCGGGCGCGACCTAGCCAGGTAAACTATTTGGTTTTTTTAAATTGTAAAAAACAAAAGAATGTTTAAATAAATGGTTGAACGCAAAAATAATTGTAGTATGGTTTGTCTTAATAATAACCACGGCAGTTCCGGTTTCCGGTGTCTGGCCGAATTCGGAATTCTAGTTCTGTTTCCTGTTCTGGATTTTCGGAAATTTCAATTCCGGGGTTTTGAGGAATTCCGGGCAATTTTTTTCGGCAAAATTTTTCTGCATTTTTTTGAAAAATTGGGAATTCCGGTTCGGTTTTTTTGGAAAAACCAAATTTCGGAAGTTTCCGCCCCATCACTATTAGTTACTATTGAAAATGGCGCTCACTATATCGTTTTCAACTTACTATTTATTATTATTATAAATTATTAAAAAAAAACTATGATTTATACCCCAATTATAAGAATATGTAAGAATTAAAAAAAAATAAAAATTATAACTTGCAATAAGGTCTCTATTTTATTTTTTTTTACACAGTTTTTAACATCATAAGCTCAGTTTGTTTAAAGCAGCGCGGAATATTTGGGTACACCCCCCTCAGAACTTGTTGTATATTAAACATCCCCTTTATTATTACCGACACAGTACTCCACCCCGTGAGCCAAGCGAAGCCAAAGCGTTCCGGTTTTTGGCCAATTTAGTACAAAATTATTATTGCGCCGAGACGATCTAGTGAGGCGAAAACTACAAAGTTTAATTTTTAGTCTCTGAAAGTCCCCCCACCCGGGAACCATTTTCGGAGGCGGGGCGGCCCCGGCCGGCTGGTTACGTCCCTGCATACCTGCCGCACCCCGCCCCGGGCTTTTATCGGGGGATTCAGGGCACGGGGAGACTTTTTGAAACGGGGGGCAAGCAGGGGAGGGAGAAAAAGTGAAATAAGGGTAAAAATAGGTTCAAAAATGGCTTAAATAATTGAATAGGCTAAAAACCGGAAATGGCCAGGCGGGGGGCCTGTAATCCTGTATTCCAGCATCCTCGGGAGGCCAATGGGAGGTTTCAGCGCATTTGTCTGATCCATTGTGTCCAAAAAGTGAAACCCCGTCTCGAAATTTTAGAAGGTAACACTATATTCCAAAAATTTTCTTTTTGATTTTTTAAACAAATCACTATTTCGGGGGTCCTGATTACGAATCCCGAACTTCGTTTTCCGATTTTGACCCCGAGGGGAGGGGGGGTTGCCGAATTCAGGAGGGACACTCTGATGATCCCCGGTTTTACTTCAAAACCACCTCAAAAAGTACGTACTTGGGGTTGAATATAGTATTGAATAATGTACATCTTTTTTAATTTAAAAGTTAAAAAAATTTAAAAAAAAGTTAAAATTAAAAAAATTTTTTTTTGGTGTATTTTTTGGTGTTAAAAATAAACTCTCAGGGGGATCGGAAATGTTCTGCAATGCCGAGCTCACTCGGCTACTCTGCTCGTCTTGTAACTCTTGTTAAAAAAGTACTTTTAAACGGAATGTTTTTCCAAAAATGTAGTTCTCCTGACGTCAAATCAAATTCATCCGTTGCAAAATTATGAAAATTTGTTTAGAGACCATATTTTTAACAAAATATATATCAAAAATGGAGACCTAATGGTTAGAAAATATTTGGCGTTAGATATTACTGACAGGTTTTTGAAAATAAAAATTTTCTCAAAAACTTTTCAAAAAATGTCGGTTTTCTCCGAGTTTTTCTATACGATTTCGCTGAAAACAACAGGAATTTTTCATCTTGTCTCTCAAATTACGCCAAAAAATTTTTAAAATCGACATGCACAAAAAAATTTGACGATGTCATTTTGTGAAAAAAATCTGCGATTTGTTGAGTTCTTTTGCCGGTCTTGATACTTATTTTTAATTTTTATGTTTCATCAAAAAGATAAAAACGATGTTCAGGACACGTAGATCTTAATAGAGTATGTAGTTTTTGACAATTGTTACAGCTGTACGGCAACAGTGACCGTACAGTTTTGCCGGTTTGAACTTGAAGGAATTTTGGATTTTAAAGCCGTGTCGGCAATTTGAATTTTGGCCAAAATACTTAAAGTAGTTTAAGCATTATTTTTAAACCTTCTCAAAAAGTGGAATCATGAGATATTTTCCAATCATGAGGTATGATTCAGACCAAGATTTTTGACAATTTTGTGAACTGGTTCGGCAATCGCCGCCCCTAATCGCTTTAGGAATAAAGCTAGAAAGCAATCTGCTGATTTAAAAAGCTTTATGAAGGTTTTTAATAGCTCTGAAACAAAAAACCCTTTTTTGTAAACAACATGTGCTCCAATTTAGCTTAAGGATTAACAATCAAATTTGACAAACTCCATCATTTTTTTAGTGGAACACCGAACTAAAATACTAGGCAAAATTTCAGCTTTTTTTCTTTATTAATGTATGGTTGGATTATTATACATCATAACACACCAGAAAAAAAATTTTAATAATTTATTGCAGACTGTACGGTCCCTAATCTCTACGTTTCATTCGGAGGATTTGCCCCCCCCCCCCCCCGTTCAGGCGCCCCTTCCCCCCGCCAAAAAATGAAAAAAGTACCCTAAAACTGACCACGCCATTTTCAGGATGATGACGCCATCATCGCATTTTTTTTTGCAGTTTCTCAGCCTATTTCAATTGCAGTTCTTAAAATGCCTTTTCAGACCTATTTTTCCCTTATTTTTTGCTTTTTTTGCCCTATTTCTCTTTTCCCTTCTTTTTTTCTCTTTTTTTTTCTCCTTTTTTCTCTCTTCTCATTTTTCTTTTCCCCCTGCTTGCCCCCCCAGTTTTACCGCCCCCCGTTTCAAAAAAGTTGCCCCCCGCCCCCCGTTTCGAAATTGCCCCCCATTTAAACTCCGGGGGGCAGTGCAGAGGTCTGCTATTGGTTTAAGACAGAGCGATAAAAAGGAGTGGAATCCGAGGGAGGCGCGAGGGGGACGGACCCTTCCCCCTCCCAAAAACCGTAATGAAAATCTCCTGAGCACATCTTTGATACACATTATTAAAAACAATATTATTCATAATAAATTACAACTTCAGAGCAGTTCCAGCGCAATGAACTGATGCCTTCTGCAGCGCGCCCTTTGAGAAACTCCGCCAAGCCACCCGGTAGAACAGAAGCGCGGGGAGGCACCAGCACGGGGCCGACAAATCAGGATCCACTGCCAGCGCCACTGACCCCGGAAGGACCGCTCACCACAGCGAAAGGACGCGCCAAAATAATCCTAATGGCTTACTGATAGCCCCACCCCACTCCAACCGAATGGGATATGGAGTTTTTTCTCGCTAATTTCGTAGGTAGAAATATTAATATAAAAGTTTTAAAGCAAAAAAAGAAGTAAAAAAAAATTACGCAGAACAAAATGGATACGAAAGTGAATATTTTTGGCAGCTTTTTAGGATGATTTAAAATAAAAATTTAGATAAGATTTTAGATCGGGGAACTTACAAGCGAAAAAAAGAGCGTAGGTCCATTTTTCTCAGTCTTGGGAAATTTCGTTCCCCCTGCCGACTCTTAAATTTTTAAATCTTGTGACATCCCAACCTTTGGAATCTCATTTAATTTTATTTTTTTATCCCCAAATTTTAATCCAAAAAACGAATAGTTTTATTGTGTTTTTGTTTTTAGTTAGTTTTTTATTTAATAAAAAAAGGCAAAATCAAAATATAGTTTTAGACAAAATGTTTTTAGCCGTATTTTTGTTTTTTTATTGCAATAAAATAGACCTTCAAGTTTAGTTTGAAAAAAAGTTTAGAAATTTATAAAAAATAGGTTTTTAAAAGAACTAAATAAAGGATAAAAAATTCACTTTAAAATGTGGATTTCGGACACATCCTTAACCCTACTGTTGATTTTCTCGTACTAAATTTTCATGAAACAGCAAAAACGACGACTTTTAAACCAAATTTATTTGCCTATACTGCCGAAATGACGCCTCCAACGCGCTCGGTTAGAAATGCCACGCCCCGCTTTATTTGGAGGTTTGCCCCCCCCCGTTTTATTGCCTGTCTCCCGCTAAAAAATATTTTGCGCCATTTTTTAGTCTATATGTTTCCGAATTTTTGAGTTTTTAGCTATTTTAATGCATTTAAAACCATTTTAGACGATTTTTATTCTCTACATATTTCAACTTTTTCGAAACGGGAGGGCGAGCAATAAAACGGGAGGCAATCAGTGGAGAAAGAAAAAAAAGAAAAAAAAAGAGAAAAAAAGGGAAAAGGGAATAAAGGGACAAAAAAAGCGAAAATAAGATAAAAATACGTCTAAAATGGCTTAAAATGCATTGAAATAGGCTAAAAACTGCAAAAAATTCGGGATGATGGAGTTATTATAGATCAAAAATGGCGCCATAATTTTTATTTTTTAGCTGGAGGGGGAGCGGGCAATAAAACGTGGGGGGGGCAAATCCTCCAATAAAGCGGGGCGGGGCATTTCCAGACCGAGCACAGGTCTGGAAACATCATTTGGTATATAGGCAAATAAATTTGGTTTAAAGTCAGTGCTGTTTTTTGCTGTTTATGAAAATTTAGTACAAGAAAGATCAACAGTAGGGTTAAGTAAGGATGTGTCCAAAATCCACATTTAAAGTGAATTTTTTATTGCTTATTTATTCTTTTAAAAAAACCTATTTTTTATAAATTTCTAAACTTTTTCAAACTAAAGTTTGAAGGTCTATTTATTGCAATAAAAACTCAAAAATGCACTAAAAACATTTTTTTGTCGAAAACTATATTTTGATTTTGCCTTTTTTATTAAATTAAAAAACTAACTAAAAACAAAAACACAAATAAAACTTGTCGTTTTTGGATTAAAATTTAGGATAAAAATAAACTGAGATTAAGGTTTCAAATTTCAGAAGGAGGTCAGGGTTAAAAATTTAAAAATGGCAGGGAGGGGGAACGAAATTTTCAAGACTAGAGAAAAATGGACCTCTCAAACTAATCTTTTTCTCACTTGTGCTAAGAACTTCCCGATCTAAAATCTTATCTAAATTTTATTTAATTCTCCTAATTCATCCTAAAAAGCTGCCGAAAATATTCAACTTTCGTCTGGTTATTTCTACGTAATTTGTTTTCCCCTTTCGCTTTAAAACTTTTATATTAATATTTCTATACAAAATTAGCGAGAAAAACTCCATATCACTCAGTTATGGTGGGTGAGGTTACCAGTAGCCGTTGAGGGTATTTTGACCGCTGTTTCGTAGCTGGGCGGTCCTCCCCAGGGGTCGGTGGCGCTGGCGGTGGATCCTGATTTGTCGGCGGCGCCCCATGGGTCCACTGGTGTGCCCACGCTTCCCGTGTTACTTTGCCAGGGATCGTTGGCCGGAGTTTTGCTCGGAGGCGGGGCCAGCTGCAGAAGATCGTCGATTGCGCTGGAACTGCTCTGAAGTTATAATTTATTATGAATAATATTGTTTTTAATCATGTGTATCCAAAGATGTGCTCAGGATTTCATTACGGATTTTGGGAGGGGGAAGGGGTCCGTCCCCCTTCGCGCCTCCCCCTCGGGAATGCCACTGCTTTTATCCGCTATATACTTAAACCAATAGCAGACCTGTGCACTGCCCCCCCGGAGTTTAAATGGGGGGCAATTTCAAAACGGGGGGGCACGGGGGGCAACTTTTTTGAAACGGGGGGGATAAAACGGGGGTCAAGCAGGGGGGAAAGAAAAAAAAGGAGAAAAAAAAGAGAAAAAAAGAAGGGAAAAGAGAAAAAAAGGACAAAAAAGCGAAAATAAGGAAAAAATAGGTCTGAAATGGCTTAAAATACATTGAAATAGGCTAAAAACTGCAAAAAAATTGCGATGATGGCGTCATCATAAGTCAAAAATGGCGTCATAATTTTAGGGCACTTTTTCATTTTTTTGGCGGGGGGAAGGGGCAATAAAACGGGGGGGGGGGGGGCAAATCCTCCAATAAAACGTGAGGGGGGGGGGCATTTCCAGACCGTGCACAGGTCTGCAATAGTATAAATTTTTTTTATCATGTATGATGTATAGCGGTGGACCATACGTAATAAAGAAAAAGCTGAAATTTTTGCCTAGTATTTTAGTTCGGTGTTCACTAAAAATGATGGAGTTTGTCCAGAATTTGATTGTAATCCTTAAGCTAAATTGGAGCACATGTTGTTTACAAAAAAAGATGTTTTCAGAGCTATTAAAAACCTTCCCATAAAGCTTTTTAAATCAGCAGATTGCTTTCTAGCTTTATTCCTAAAGCGATTAGGAGCAGCAATTGTAGAACCACTAACAAAATTGTTTCAAAAATTGTTTGATTCTGGATCATTACCTCATGATTGGAAAACTGCTCTAGTGATTCCACTTTTTAAGAAAGGTTTTAAAAATGATGTTAGAGACGTGCTTTTAACCTGTTTTTGGCCAAAATTTTGTCAAGGTGCCAACACGGCTTTAAGGTGGAACACTACAGTTAAAACCGCACAAACTTTGTACAGTCACTGTTCATTACAGCTGTAACCAATTATTAAAAACTACATACTGTATTAATCCTCATGTCCTGAACATCATTTTTTATATTTTGATGAAACATAAAAATTAAAAATAAGCTGTGGCAATGGTCCACAAAGGGGATTCCGACGAATCGCAGATTTTTTTCACAAAATGACATATAAAATTTTTTTGTGCATGTCGATTTTAAAAATTTTTTGTACGTAATTAGAGGACGAGTAGATAAAACTTTCCTGTTGTTTTCAGCAAAATCGTATAGAAAAAACTCGAGAAAACCCGACATTTTGAAAAGTTTTTTGAGAAAATTTTATTAACTTTGGAGCCTAATTTCTCAGTAGATCTAACGCCAATGTTTCTAACCCGTTGAGTTCTCCATTTTGATATATATTTTGTTAAAATCGGTCTGTAAACAAATTTTCATAATTTTGCAACGGATGAATTTGATTTGACGTCAGGAAACTACATTTTGAAACATTCGTTTAAAAGTACTTTTTAACAAGAGTTTCCAAGACGAGCAGTAGCCGAGTGGTTAGAGCGTAAGACTCAGCATACAGAAGGTCTAGGTTCAAATCCCCCTGGGAGTTATTTTTAACACCAAAAAATACACCAAAAAAAAATTTTTTTAATTTTAACTTTTTTTTAAATTTTTTTAACTTTTTAATTAAAAAAATGTACATTATTCAATACTATATTCAACCCAGAGTACGTACTTTAAGGTGGTTTTGAAGTAAAACCGGGGTAGAGTCAGAGTGTCCCTCCTAGGGGAGGTCGCAACCCCCCCTAGCGCCCCCTCGGGGGTCAAATCAAAAAACGAAGTTCGGATTCGTAATCAGGACCCCCGAAAACCCATGAGTGGTTGTTTTTGAAAAAATCAAAGAAATTTTTGGAACTGTAGTGTTCTACCTTAAAAGCTCAACTATAACTTAACTTTTGGACACTTTAAATCAATAGACAAATGCACTGAATAGTATACCTGTGCAAGATCTGGAAATGCCCCCCGCTTTATTGGAGGATTTGCACCCCCCGCCTCGTCGCGCGAACTTTTTGCAGTTTTTAGCCTATTTCAAAGTATTTAAGCCATTTTAGACCTATTTTTACCTTATTTTCGCTTTTTTTCTTCCTCCCCTGCTTGCCCCCCGTTTCAAAAAAGTTGCCCCCCGTGCCCCCCCCGTTTTGGAATCCCCCCAATAAAACCTCAGGGGAGCAGTGCACAGGTCTGCTGAATACAGGGACGTAACCAAGCGGCGGGGGGGGCGGCCGCCCCACCTCCGAAATGGTTCCCAGATAGTAAAATTTGGGGGTTTTCAGAGACTAAAAATTAAAAATTTTCTAGCGCCTCGCTAATCGCTCGGCGGCAAACTATAAGATAATTTTGTACTCAATTGACCCCCAAAAACCAAACATTTTTTTCGCTTCGCTTCGCTCAGCGGCATAGGTGGGCAGCCTCTCGGATTTTTGGGGGGGTATAAAGGGGGGAATCAAATTTTAGGGGGGTGTCCGGCAAGACCCAAATTTTGAGGGGGGTGTACCCAATATTTCCGCGCTGCCTTAAAATGGGCTTAAAACGCGTAAAAAAGGTAAAACAAGCTTATAAATGCTTTAAAACTGTGTAAAATTAAAATAAGACCTTATTGCAAGTTATAAATTTTATTTTTTTAATTCTTATAATAATAACGTGTTTATATATATTCTTATAATTAGATTATAAATCATAGTTTTTTTTAATAATTACGTAATAATAGAATAGTAATATTAGTAAAACAATATCTAAGTAAAACACCGTTTTCAATAGTAACTAATAGTGATGGGCGGAACTGCGGAACCCCCGGAACCGGAATTGAGATTTTCCAAAAATTTGGTTTCCAAAAAAACCGAACCGGAATTCCAAATTTTTCCTGGAAAATCCGGAACTGGAACTGCCTATTACACTGTGAAACCCCCGGAACACTGGAACCGGAATTGAGATTTTCCAAAAACCCAAAACAGGAAACAAAACTGGAATTCCAAATTTTGCCCAGAACACCCAAAACCGGGACTGACCATGACTACTAACTAACAATCCTTTAGACTTAAAAAATCCCTTAGACAAAGACCTCGGAATGGGTGAACACTGCAGTAGGAACACCCTCGGGGAATAGCCCCCCACCTCTTTTGTGTGCGAAGAGTCTCCCCAGAGGGGGACACACTCTCCCCCCCCCCCTCGCCTCTCCGCGCGCCCTCTCCCACACTCCCGCAGAGGAAATTTTCAACAAAAAAAAAAAAAAAAAAACTAACTAACAAACCATACTCTACGATTATTTTGGTTCAAAACATTTATTTAAACATTCTTTGTTTTTTACAATTTTAAAAAAACCAAAATAGTTTACCTGGCTAGGTCCTCCACCATAAGCCCCAGGCGGTGGACTGTTTCCAATGGTTTTTTCACTTTCTTTCATTGCAAGTTGCAGCCTAATATCATCCCCTAAAATAAATAAAACTAGCACAAACATAACAAAATTTAGAACAAAGCAGCAAATAATCTACACAAATAAACTATCTGATTTAGTTAAAAAATTTGAAAGAATAAGCGATTCATCAAACCAAACATTATAAATAGTTTTTGCTTAGAGTATTGTTACCTTTTCTGGCCTCTTCGGCTGCCTCCGCTTCTTCTTTAGAAATTGCCAAAGCGATTTGAAGCTGAAGCTCTTCTTCGCCGGATGAGGTCGGTCTGGCGTCGTCCAGTTCTGACTCTAAATTATCTACAGGTGATTCGAAAGATTAGAATATAATTAAGAACAGACTAATCACAAAAAATAATCTGTAAAAACAATAAATTATTAGGGTAACAACATAAACTATTACAAAATAAGTTTAATAAACTAAATAAAACTTTATAAAAAATTTAAGATTGCAAAATTTCAATTATATTTTAAATTTTGCCAAAAATTAAAAATTTGTTTTGAAAATTTGTTAGCTGTTGGTCTGAGTTGTTCAGAAAATTTATCAATAGTTCTTTTTTTGAAAAGCAAAGCAGCAGTAAAACAAAACTATTTTTTAAGCTTAAATTTTCTCATCGGAAAAAATTGCAAAAAAAACTCGGCTATGTATATGTAAGTTAAAAAAATCATCGCTGTAAATCGTACCCTATTATTGTTTGCAAGCTGTCGAACCGAACTATAAAACTATTATGTGTTATTTAACAGCAGCGTAAAACTCCAAGCTAAAGGTTAGATGATGGCGTACAATGAACACTATAGGCACACGAGGGATTAATAAAGGCAGAGTTACGCATAGAAATTTTTAGTACAGAAAAAAAAACACCGTGCGAAAACAAAATAAAAATGTTTTGTCTGTTACAAATTTAAAACTTTTATGTGAAGGTGTTAACAGACCTGTTCACGATCAGGAAATGCCCCCCTCCCCATTTTATTAAAGTATTTGCCCCTCTCCCCTTTTTATTACCCCCCACGCCTTAAAATAAAAAAAGTACCAAAAAATTATGGCGCCATTTTTGACCTATAATGACGCCATCATTACAAAATTTTTGCAGTTTTTAGCCTATTTCAATGCATTTTAAGCTATTTTAGACCTATTTTTACTATAATTTCGCTTTTTTGTCTCTTTTTTCCGTTTTTTTCTTTCTCCCCTGCTTACCCCCCCCCCCCCGTTTCAAAAAATTGCCCCCCGTACCCCCGCCCACAATAAAATCCCCAGGGGGGAGGGCAGTGCTCAGGTCTGTGTTAAAAGAAAATTCGTCGAACCCCCTTTTTCGGTTATTAGTGCAAGCTTACTGTTGCGTACTGAAAAATAATTGTATTCGCAGAGGGAAAATTTTTTCTAGTGTGCCTCTCAAAAGTTCCATTTTTAGAGTTTTTAAAATTGTGACCGGCTTATAGACAGGGTGTTTGTGTCACTGTGTAAAATAGTGCTTTAATAATTTTACACTCATTAAAAAAATTTAAATTAAATGGCAAGGGAGGGAGAGTCAGAGAGAAGAACATTGGATTTGTTTTATCTAAAATGGCACTTGGGATTTTTAATTTTTTTTACCTATACTTTGACCTATACTAAAAATTAAATTAATTGTTTAAGCTATTATGCTTTGTTTGATGTGTCATTATGTCTTAAAAATGTTTATTACATAATACATTTATTTAATAATCTAACGGTTTTTTTAGTATTGGAATACAATTTAACGATGCTTTAAAGATTTCTTCTAGCATATCCGTGGAACTATTTTTTTAAGCTAGCCAGTTTTGATTTATGAGAAAATATGTAATCATTAGTTTAATATCTTTATTTTGATATTGCAACGGCAAAATGAGTCTCAGAAAAATTATGATAAATTGGATCCTTATTTATAACTTACGGTCTGAAAAATGAATTTCGTAATGTGTATATTAATATCCGTGGTCTGGTGACACGTTGCGTTTAAACTAAATTGTTTTTTTAAACCGCCTGGATTTTTTTAAAAGACGTATATACTATTCTTGATTTTTATTAACTAACATGCAAAATTGCGGGTAATCTCACTCAGAGGCGGTATAATATGCTCAACCAAATTTTTTTAACCTGCCCAGCTCAGCTATGATAACGAGCTACACTTATGATAATTTAATTGTGACTCTTTCTACCGTTGCGGCGAGGGTGACTGACCTCTACGAATGCGACCAAAAGCATCTCGGCGCGAAGAGGCAGTGTTGTCGTCACCGAAAGTTTCATCTTCTTTAAAACAAAAAAAAACACATTGTTATTTTGTATAAACATTGTGAGGCAATGAGTCTTACACCATTGCCATGAGGCAAATCATAGGTGTTTTTTTGGGAGGGGGGACAGAGGGCTCCACCCCCATAGAACCAAAATTTTGAACCCCCCAAAAAAAATCCAGGCCCCCCTCCCCCAAAGCTCGAGAGCGGTCCGGCTTGACTCCCCTCCCGATCAATTTGGAAGTATATTTTTTTATTTACTGTCAAAAACACGGTTTTTTAGTTAAAAACAGTGTTTAAATACACTTTTAGGCCTAAATAGGCTATTTTAGTACATAAAATTCAATATTAGACCTAAAAACACTTAAATTATTGAGTTAAAAAAATTTTGTTAAAAAATTGGACCCACCTGACCCCCCTCTCCAAATTTGAAATCTCGCACCCGGGGTCGAACCCCCCAAAAAAGTCAGGGGGGTACGGACCTTTCCTTCTTTCCCCCCTGCTTGCCCTCCCCTTTTTTATTACCCCCCCCCTTTTTGTAATTACCCCCCCCCCTAATAAAATCCTGGTGGGGGGGGGGGGCAGAACACAGGTCTGCCTATTTAATTACGTCTAAAATTGAATTGAATTATTTTATTTTTAAAAAAAAAACAGGTATACAGCTTTGAGGTCTAGTTTCATGAGGTGTGTGTAGTGTGTGTATGCGTTCGTTTGCATCTGTGTTCTTACACAAAATATTAATGTGGCGTAAAAAATAAAAACGAAGATAGGTTTGAGATTTCATGTTTCATAATCTCCATTATTTTGAATATAACGCGAAAAAACGACGTTTACAAAAATTCGAAAAGCATGGTGTTTATTAATGTAGGTAAACGTTTTAAAATATTCTGCAAATTTAAAAATTAATGGCAATAATTCATACTTTTATTGACAAGAGATATTATATTTATATGTGGAGATTTTTGTGTGCGATTACTATACAGCACCGGAAGCAAAAGGAAACTATAGGCTTTAGTGGATGTTGTCCTAAATCTTTCTGGGGTTGGTTTTAGCTTTTAGCAACTAAATTGGTTGTCTTGAATTTTCAGAAAGTGACCATGTCTAAAGTGTTGGTCATTTATAGATTGGCTAAAAAATTAAACGAGTGCAGCATTCATTTATAAATTAGTCTGATAATGAAACCATCATAACAGTGTGAAGTAAATTTGTTTTTAAACTAAACGTGCGTGGATTAGCTTTGCGTAACTTCGAGTGTGAATGCATTTGCGATGCGACGTTTTACATTTTTAAAAAATAGTAATTAATGGTTTTTTAACCAAAGACAATTGTAAAATTGTATTCCTGGTGCTGGTGCTAAATTTTTTTAAAAGTTTTTAATTTAAACTCATGCAAAACCGGTGAATTGTTTTAAAAAAGTACAAATTTTACAAATCACTCAAATTTGATTTTACGTGGATGAATAATTTTACCAACATTGCAAATTCAATTATTTATATTATTATTAATAAAATTATTATTTTTTTTAAAAGATAATCACGTAAAATTAATGTTTTTAGCAGAAACAAAATACAGCTAACAATGTAAAACTAAAAAATATAACTTCGAGATTTAAAACAGAAATAATTTTTTCATTGTATTACGAGACTAAAGATGTCCGGATTAAAATCATAGATGAACACGGTTAAAAAGCTAGAGAGAGAGAGGGGGGGGGGGTGTTTACCTCGGGTAAATGACATTTCAAAATCTAGGATGGTCGAACCCCTCTAGCTTTCTAGGGGGGGGGGGGTCGACCCGGGGTCCAAGATTTTTAAACCTAGAGGGGTCAGGTGGAATCTAATTTCCAAAGCAAAATACTTTTAAACCACCAAAGGTTTAATAGTTTTTAAAAAAATAATACATTTTATTGAATAAAAAGCGATATTAAGGTATAAAAAGGGTGTAAAAATAGTAAATTTGTGTTAAAAATTTACGTTTTTGGAAGAAAATTTTCTCAGTATAAAAAAAGTACTTAAAATTTTCTCGAGAGGAGAGGGGGGGAGTCAGATTTCAAAGTCTAGAGGCGGGTCAGGGGTTAAAAATTCGAAAATTTGGGGAAGGGGGCTCCCTGGATTTTTTTCTAGGGGCCCAAAATTTCAAGGCTGGAGGGGGGTGGACCCCACCCTACCCCCTCCCTTGTTCATATATGATTAAAATAACGGTTAAGCTAATATTTCAAATTAAAAAAAATGAAATGAGGTATTGTAAAACAAAGACACACTTCTAAATCATGCATTAACTATTTTACGAAAGCATTGTCCAAAATCACACAAAAACCAATGAAATAAATTTTGAGGATTTGCTCAAAAACAATAATTTATAAAAGAAAATAATCATAATAATCTTTTTTACCTGGTTGATAAGTATCCGATCTTTTTACTTGAGTCGTCTAAAATAAAATTTTTTTTGTCTGTAGCAAAATAGTTATGTTTTCACTTAAAAAGTTTTGAAGGGAGAAAACTATCTATTGGGTCACGCGGTCACCTACCTACTAAAAATTTGGGGGTCCGCTAGAAACCGAGTTAGTAAGTTGTTGCTGTTGCATTACTTGAAACTTATCTTCATAGATAAACACGGTCAAAAAGCTAGGGGGGTGTTTACCCCGGGTAAATGAAATTTCAAAATCTAGGGGGGTCGAACCCCCCCCCTAGCTTTTTAGGGGGGGTCGACCCGGGCGAGCACAGCATGACCTGAACCTAGAACAA
>JASAMX010022775.1:0-12313 GCA_030248175.1 Microlaimidae sp. YZB2_3
AAAATCTGTTATTAATTTACAGTTTTTAAAGAGACTTGTTTCAATCTTTTCTGGCATTTAGTTTTTAGACTTATGTAGCTTTATACTATTCCATTTAATATAAGCCTTTTTTTTCGAAACTTTGTTTCGTCTTTTGCTAGAATATTAAATAAATATTAGACTTTTTTGCTTTAATTTTTTAAAAATATTATTAGCCCTTGTGGCAATTATTAACTAAAATAGAATCACAAATTTCGTGTAGTATTTACGTTAATAATTTAATTTGTATGATTTGATAACGGATTAGATAATTTTTTTGTGTGTAACTTGTGCTACCGCTACATCTGTGTCGGCTTTGCAGAAACTACGTTTTATGAACTTCAATCATTAAAAATATACATAGATTTTTAACCAGTCACTGACGGTCTTGGAAAAAATTGACTGCGTATTTTATCAAAAATGACTTTTCAACAATGGCCAGAGAGCGCCAGCTCAGTGGAACTTGAGCGCGACGTGGAAGGATTTAGCAATCAATTCGGTGCCATACTAAGGGTAGGCATATAAAACATTCACATTTATTGTCTTCTAAAGTATTAAAAATCATCGTTATACCTTACGAACCTGTAACCCGAAAAGGACGGGGTGCTTTATTTGGGAAAAACAGTTTTTACCTTCCTTCTACCTGCCTCCGTCGAAAATTTTGCTGCCTCCTACCTGTCTCTGAGGCAGTTTTAGCTGTCTCCTACCTGCCTCTTAACCTGTATATGCTTCAACATAGGAGGCAGGGCCACCTGCCTCCTATCTGCCTCCGAGGCAGTTTTACCTGCCTTCATATTGCCTCCTACCTGCGTCCACCTTGCCTCCTAGCTGCCCCCGACCTCGAGGCAATTTTACCTGCCTTCTACCTGCCTCCAATCTTCCGGAGGCACGTTCATAAACCGTCCTTACCGCGGTAAAACCCAACTTTCAGTTTCTTTCTGCAAATAAAAATCTACATATTTTATCTGGTTAAACTTAAAATATAACTCTATTCAGAACCAATATATATATATATATATATATATATATATATATATATATATATATATATATATATATATATATAGAAATAACTAAATAAATTTCCCAAGCTTTAATTTCAACCTTTGGTTTTTAAGTCCGGTTTACACTTTTGCCACCAAATGTCCCCAAATTTTAAGTAATTTAAAAACGTTTTATTAATTTTTTAAATTGACTTAATTAAAATTTTTAAATTAAAATTGAAATTTTCTGAATGATAGGGTTTTTTTTAATTTTTTTTTAAATGGTGAAAAGAATTTTAATATATTTTCCGTGTGCTAAGTTTCCCAAAAAATATTTTAATTTTTCCGATTAAATCGATCCTTGAACATTTGGTTCATAAATTACCAAACAGTCAAAAAAACAGAGTTAAAACCTACTTTCACATCAAACATTGTATACAAAAAAATTATAACTTTGATTTCAAAAAAAAAAAAACATTATGAAAAACATCATTATTAAAAATTTGGATTCCATAAATTACACCTTTTTTGTGCTTTTGGAAATCAAAATTCTAAATATGGTGTAAATTTTTGTCAAAAGCAAACACCTTATGCAAATCTTATTCGTAAAAAATGGATTTAACTGAGCTTTTTGACGATTTTTGAACATATAGTAGCAAAAATATAGCAGGCAAAAATTTAGTTTAACAGTTTTTAATACAATATATCTCAATATAAATAATATCTTGATGAATTTCAAAAATAAAAATTTAAAATGATTTTGAAAAGCTGAAAACGCGGAGAATATTTAATATTCGTTTCGCTCCGCTTGAATTTTAACAAAAAATGCAAGCGTTGGCCATGTTTCTTCGAACCAGACATTTTTTTAAAGAATTTTTAAGTATTTTTCCGTATTTTTATATATTCTTCTAAGTTTTTTTAATCTATTAGTTTTGATTTTATTTATTTTTGGTGTTTTTTTTATTTTTGATTTATTTTTTTTAATTGAATACTAAAAAATGCAACAAAATTAACTGTTTGAATACGGTGTCGTTTAAATTATATAATCATGGGTATCGCGCGCAGCTGATTGGTCATTCAGTATGATGAATAGTAAGTACGTTCAGGATTTTTTGCGCGGGTTCCCCATTAAAAATTTAAGTTGAGTAAATCGTTGTGAACGCACTTTTTAGAACTCAATCTTGCTTACGTGAGATTTAAGAATTAACAATAGGTTGGAGTATTTTTATTATTTTTCAGGAAATCCAAGCTATTTTGCAACATATCGCCTCATTAGAGTCAGACTATACTGCAATTCAGGAGGAAGCGACTAATGTCAACGGTATAATATTTTGTATAATTACATTAGTACATTTGAATTTAACATTGGTATTAATTAAACATCATTAATATATCAAAAGTAAATCATGTTTTTTTGTTATTATATTGTAACAATTGCAGTACAATATGATTAAATTAAAGGTCATGATATCCATAATTCCATAATTCATTAGCTGCCGTGATTTACGCTTTTCTTTAAAATTGCATCACTGGATTTTAAAAAAGCATTAGGGTATCTGACTTAATTTCGGCCAGGCCTTAATTTCGGCCACCAAATTTAGGGTGTTAGAAAATTGGCTTATTTTTCAAACACAAAAGAACTAGCACAAAAGAAACTGGATGAATGTTGAATAAAGTGTTTTTGCAAAAGTTTTATATTTGTGTTATTCTGTATTATCAACATTTTCAAGAAGTGAATTTTTTGTGTTTTTTTTGGATTTTTACTTTGTGTTTAAACTGCATCAAATATAGAACGAAGCACTATATAACATTAAAATTACTTCTATTTAAGGTTCAAAGATGTTTTTTTTCAAATTTTCATGTTTTGATATTTTTTAAAAATCTCTTTGCAATGCGTTAATTGCAATGCAATCCGTTAATTTCGGTCACTTTTAAATTCACAGGAAAGAACCTGTTTAATACTATTTGCACCATGATGTGTATGGGTGGGGTTACATAACAAATAATTTACTAGGTTGTATTAAATTATGAATAGACCGGAAGGAATTTCTCAAAAATAATATAGAAAAACATTAAAAAAGTTAGGTTATTTTCTTGGCGGAGGAATGCAGTCATATAATAAATATATTAAATATCAATGTTTATGGGGTTTCCCCACCCAACCCACCACTTGTCACAATAGAGTAACAATGCTTCAAAAAGTTGTGAAGGTAAATTAAAACGCAGTAAACATGTCAGGTTATTTCCTTTGGATGAGGGATAAACATCTGTACGGGTTGAAGTAATCCAACTCCCAATTGACTAGGTTTGAACTAAAAATAAACCGGTATAGGAATTTCTCACAGTTTATTGAAATGCAGTAAAAAAACTCAGGTTATTTTCTTGGCGGAGGAATCCAGTCAGATATGAAAAATCAAAGGTAGGCAAGGGTAGGTGTGAAATTATACAACTTCTTAACTTTTTTAACGTCTTGTTTATCCTGAAAGTTGATAATTTTGGGGTATGTAATCGTGTTTTTTTGTGTTTTAGGCTTTTCTTTATGTTTTTGAAACCTTAAAGGTGCAGTGCGGAGTCAACCTTTTTGTCCTCGATTTTGATAATTTTTGATGAAAACCTTACCCCTGCCCCCAATAGCCCACAAAATTTTTTTAAACAAAATATCTCTCAGTGATTCAAGAGTTATGACTTATGACCCCCAAAAATGGTGTTTTTCAACAATTCTGTACGTGACAGATTGCTCAATGGGTATAACGATTTACGTGACAAATTATGCATTCAAAAAAAGCGGCTACTTTCTACTTTAATTTGGTACCTTGATCGTTAAGATTGGTGCAACATATGTCGAAATATTGAATTTTCCGTACAAAAAACCCGCGATTTTTTCGTTAAAAACACCAAACGACGGCAGTGATTTTGTGATGTTTGCACAAGTTTTCTTTCCTTCACTTCGTGTTTTTAGCGAAAAAATCGAGTTTTTTGTACGAAAAACGCAATATCTCGACAAATACTGTACCAATCTTAACGATTAAGGTTTCAAATTAAAGTAGAAAGTAGTCGCTTTTTTTAAGTATATAATTTGTAACTTAAGTCTTTATACTCATTCAGCAATTTTTCACATACAGAAAGTCAAAAAACGCCATTTTTGGGGGGTCATGTATAACTCCTGTCTGAACCACTGAAGATAATTTGTTGAAAAAAAATTTTGTGGGTTATTGGGGGAAGGGGTAAAGTTTTCACAAAAAAATATTTAAAATCGAAGACAAAAGTTTGAATCCGCATCGCACCTTTAAAGGTGGCCGAAATTAAGTCGGATTTTATTGTTGTTTTTTTTTGTTATTTTTAGATTAAAAATATAAAAACTCAATAGAGTTAAATAATAGTTTTACAGGTTTTCTTTAAGTTGGCTGCAGGAACAAAAGACATTTTATGTTGAAATATTTTTTCACACAAAAAAATTCAACAAAAAACACGTGTCATTAAAACTTGTGTTTTTTTAAGGTTTTGACATAATTAATTAAAGTCTTGCTAATAGCTATAAAAGTTTGCAAACAGGAAAAATTAAATAATATGTACCAAGAGCAATACCTAAGGATAAATTTGCAACCTTTAAAAATATTTAACGTGCGTTTTAGCAATAATCATAGTCAGTTTTTTCTAGGTGGCCGAAGTTAATGACTCGCGCCTTAATTTCGGTCACTATGAAAAAAGCTTAAAACTCCACTGATTTTTAAGTATAACAAAAATTTGTAAATTTTGTAAAACTGGAATAACAAAAATAGCTGTCGTTTGATTTTTAGGCTAAATCCTGGGTCGATTAGAAGAGCCAAGAAAAAATTATCCATAGAAATATAAAAAAGTGGTCGAAATTAATTTAGCTTCCCTATATCCTTAAAATTAAACTCCAAATCAATTATTCGATATTTTTAAATTAACTGAAAATATTATAGCAGATTTACCTAGGTAACTGTGTTATTTTTATATCTGGATGCTAAACTAAAATCCATATTTTCGTCAAATCATAAAATAAGTTAATTCCCTTTTGGCTGAAAGTGGAATTCTAGAATGGACTTTTTTGGGTAGCAATGGCATCTTTAGTATGAAACCTCAAGTTCCGAAATTTATTGGTAGCAAAACTACGTTCGCAATCGTCCATTGCAAGTTCACTGATCGTTTGTATTCTTTTGTATTTTCTAGTTTCTTATTAAGAATATTCAGAACGATGCTAATAATATTACCAATAACGGTATCGGAAAATTTTGTTTATCAGTCACCTTAATATTCTTAATAGCGTCTTATAACTTCCGGTGCACTCTTGCAAAAACTCTTAAAATGTTTCTGGATTTATAATCATTCTTTTTATTATCTTTCATAATCCACATGTTTCCAGCTTATATGCAACAACAATCCGCACCTAATTCAGTGCTTCAACCAAACGGAATTAACATCAGCAGTCGCTATGCAGAACAAATGAATGCACTCCACAGTAGCATCAATGACATGCGAAAGGTTTGTCTTTTTAATTTCTTTTTAACTAGAGTTATTTATTAGACTTTAATTTGATTGGATTTAACTATATTTTGCTAAAATAACCCCTTAAATTTTTAAATAGTATCAACGACATAAACAACTATGACGAAAAAAACATTCTTCTGTAAGCCTAAGCTGAGCTGTACACTACAGCTAAACTTGCTCATGCTATATTTTTTTGTGCCAATATACAAAATTTTCTTGATACACAAATCGTCGTCTTAATTTTTTCCGCTATAATTACTTTTTTTATTTCTTTAATCAAAGGTGGATAATCTAATAAAGGTATGTCACAGCGGTCTGTAGCACCGTGCATCATAAAATCCAATTCGGGCCGCATGTCCGGCCAAAGGCCGCATGTCCGGCCCTAGGGCTTTTTAAAAATTTCTGCAACAACAATTTCCGGCCGCATGGCTTAGTGCCTAGGGCCGGACATGCGGCCTTAGGCCGGACATGCGGCCTTTGGCCGGAAATGCGGCATTTGGCCGGACATGCGGCTTTTGGCCGGACATGCGGCCTTTGGCCGGAAATGCGGCCCGAATTGGATTTTATGATGCACGCTGCTACAGACCGCTGTGATTTTTACTGCTTTTTTTGCCTAAGCGATTTCGCTTTGATATGTAACATAATACATAAACGCAATGATTCTCCTGCAAGGCAATATTTAAAAATCTTGATTTTTAACTTTTAACAATAAGTATTTTATTTCAAATAATGTTTTGATAATGACAAATTTGAGATTTTTAGCCCATAACAAGCGAAAAGCGGCAAAACAAACGGCAAACATTACCTATTTAGAATAATACTGCGTTTTTCAATTAAAAACACATCATGTATAAAAATTTTATCCAAAATTCGTTCCAGGTATTCTAACATTGTTTTGTTTGACATAACATTTAAATAAAAAAAACCTTAAATAACGAGCAAGTTTATCGCATTACTCATGCTGTTTTTTCTTACCTCCACATTTCAAGAACTATTAGCCAAAATTTAAAGCACATCGTTACTAAAATATTCGGTGTGTTTTCTGCTGTTAGCATGGCTATAGGCAAATTAAACGGAATAAATCCTTTATTGATAAAACGGCGACGTTTCGACACTGAATAAAACAGGTCTTCGTCAGGTAACTAAAATAATATTATAATATAAATTAAAATACAAATATAGAAACAGAACAGTGGAATCAAAAAACTAACTATATATAGATAAAGTACTAAACGCGGAAATATAAAAATCTAAAAGGAATATAAACAATTAATATTGAGGCCAAATAGCTAAAACAATGAGGAAAATAAATAATAAATTATTAAATATTCACGCAATAAAACTTTTGGAATTTTACTAACAAACAAATGAAAAACAAACAAGCGTACCCGACTTAGTCATTAAACAACAAAAGAGTTACAATTTAATCAAAAGCCACTTAGTCAATAAAACACTGTACACATTTGGAACCAGGTTACAAATTTCTTTAGAATGGATGTTTAATAGTTTAGGATTATTTTTTAATATAAAAATAATCCTAAACTAATCCTAATCCTAAGCTAAAAAAATAATCCTAAACTAATAAACATCCATTTTAAAGAAATTTGTAACCTGGTTCCAAATGTGTACAGTGTTTTATTGACTAAGTTGGCTTCTGATTAAATTGTAACTCTTCTGTTGTTTAATGACTAAGTCGGGTACGCTTGTTTGTTTTCCATTTGTTTGTTAGTAAAATTCCAAAAGTTTTATTGCGTGAATATTTAATAATTTATTATTTATTTTCCTCATTGTTTTTGCTATTGGGCCTCAATATTAATTGTTTATATTCCTTTTAGATTTTTATATTTCCGCGTTTAGTACTTTATCAATAAATAGTTAGTTTTTTGATTCCACTGTTCTGTTTCTATATTTGTATTTTAATTTATATCATAATATTATTTTAGTTACCTGACGAAGACCTGTTTTATTCAGTGTCGAAACGTAGCCGTTTTATCAATAAACGATTTATTCCGTTTAATTTGCCTATAGACATGCTAACAGCAGAAAATACACCGAATTATGACTCAATGTGCAACTCTAAAGGATTTCGATCTTATTTGCTACAATATTATTATTTGTACAAATCCTTTTTTTAAACTTTAAAACCAATAAGCAAAATAAATCCAAAAGGACCTCTTTCGTGTACTATTCATAGTATAACGTTACATAACTGTAAATCAGAAAAATAATCGCTCAAGTATAGCATGATCACGATCATAATAATATTCTTTCTTGGGTATTTTTAATAGATTTTTTTTTCGATTATTTTTTGAACCATTCAAATTATTTTTATAAAGTTACAAGGCTTAAAAAATTTTTAGTTACAATTAGAAAATCATAACTACGAACAGTGTATTAAAGTTTCAAAAAAATCTATTATTTCAGATTTGTTTTGAAAAACTTAGCGAAGGTCAGAGAATCGCATGGAATATGGAAACAGCATTGGTGTCTGGTATTTTGTTGAAATGGAAAATTGAGCAAAAAATTGCCCAGATCGGAGGTCAAACAAATCAATTATATAACAAACTTAATCAAATGGAAGATCTGTACGATTTTTAATTTGGTTTAATTGATCTTTGTTGGTGAATTAAAACAGTTTTCCACATATTTTCGTTATAGCAATTCAGAAGCACTACGAGCTTCAATGTATTAAGAATTTATAAAAACCTGATCAATGTATATCATTGTTTACACTTCATAATAAATACATATGAACTTTATAATGGAGACATAATATCAATAGGTCTTATTGAAACTTGTTGTTAAAGTTAAAGAAAAGATACATATTTTAATTAAAATTGAGACATAGATTTGAGTTTTTTACATAAAAACAGACGTATTTTAACAAGATAATAAGCCTTAATAGCGAAACTAAATTTTGATTTGGTTCAATTTGAATTTCCATTTCCATTTGGTTCAATTTCAATTTCCATCCCCACCATTAATAAATGAATAAGACCATTGAGACACGGTGTTTAGTATTTTTTCTATGAAATTTTTTTAAAATCCACCACTCTTGTTTTTTTTTAAATTTGAAACTGAAGTGAATTACAAAAAATGCTTTTTATGTTTTAATTTTATAGTTTTGATAATTTACTCATTCAATTGGTGGGTTTAAAGAGCAATGCCGAGGGTTTCATGCGCCATCTGGAAAGAATGACAACTTCCACCGAGGAGTACCAGAGCATCTGCGACATGGTACATGCTCTTCGCAGTCAAATAAACAATTTCATGTTTCAGTAAGTGCGGTTTTAAAAAACGAACATGTTGATTGATCTATGAAAAAGAAGCAATAAATACAATGTGTCAATACAGCGGCAATAAATAGACTACTACCTTACGCGGGTTGCCAAAATTTAGCCTCCATTGAAACTTGTAACAGGTTTGGTACATGATTCTTTGTTTTGTTTGTTATTTATAAATACCCAATGATTGCTTTAATACAACCCTCGGTTTATTTATGGATTGTTTTGTTTTCCGTGTAACTATATGGTTCAACTATATACGGCCCTCAATTTTTTTGTTTTTAGATCCACCGTGGTTGCAATTCAACCCCCGGAAATCCTTATGTTGACTCGCACTCCTGCTACGGATACCACGAACAAAAGAGGCGGTAGAAGACCTTGCCAACCCACATTGAGGTTGCATAACACAATTTTTTCCTTGTTGTTTTTGTTGGTTTTTTTGTTGTGTTAAACATTTGTTATTCTGTGATAAACATTCTTTTTTTTTGTTGTGTTAAACATTTGTTATTCTGTGATAAAGATTCTATTACAAGTGTTGAAAAGTGGTAGTATGTGTATTTTTGGAGATATTTTAAAATAATTCACTATATTCCATGAAGATGGAGTTGTGCAAAACTTTTTATTGCGTTAAAAAATATTCCTTCGGCATCAAGTCGAGCGCCTTTACTACCCGCACTTCAAACTGTAATAAAAATCTATTATATTCATGGAATGGAGCAAAACTCTCCAAGCAGGAATAAATTATAATTTCACAATTAATCAGTAAAATCATGAAAAAGTTACTTACTAACTTAGCTACTTACTAAGTTTTTTCGTCTAATTTTTTTGCAATATTGGCCAAAAATTAACGGTTCTATTTAGAGCAGTGCGAAAAAATATTACTTAAAATTTGTTTAGGCTGCTGGCCGGAAAACAGTTGGGAATTTGGTCGCAGCAGATAAACTTGACAGCTCATTTAATAAGGTATATAGTATACAACATTTATTTTTATTGTAATTCCAAAATTTGGAAAAAATAAAAATTTTGACTTAGCTATTAGTATCTTAAAAATGCCAAATTTTGCTACTACAGGCACACTTTTTTATTAGAACTATCAGGAACTTTCTATAAATGACTATTCGTTAATTTTAATTTAAAAATTTAAATCAGTTTTAATGACTTTAATTTAAATTCTGCGTTCAAATTTGGGTTTTCTCGAACAAAAACAAAACAAATTAAAATATTAAGTAAAAATGTCTATTTGCCAAATTTAAATGAATTTTACTTTTTTAGTGAACAAGAAGCTCGTGAATTAAATGATGGAAAAAAGCAGTTGGCAGATATGTAATTTCTTAATAAGTTTTAATATTGTATAAAATATTTAACTAGCCTTGAAAAATGCTTTAAGAATAGAGCAGGAAAAAGGGGCGATTTCCCCGGGCGTATGTTTAGACAGAAAAGATGTAGACTAGTCTGAGATGGACATTATGTGGACTATAGGAAATTTGCATTTGGTTTGGCCAGCTGCTCACTAAATAAAAATTTCTACGATATGATAATGATTTGTTTATACATTGATCTAATCACACAGCACTGTTGCATTTTTTTTTAGTTTGATGAAATGTCAATTGAAAAAATCATACTCACAGCAATCTTTGACAAGCGCGAAATCGCCACTTTTTTAATTAGAAGGTTATATTTGTATGTTAAGAAACAACTATAAATTTGAAAAAGTGGCGATTTCGCGCTTGTCAAAGATTGCTGTGAGTATGATTTTTCAAATGACATTTCATCAAACTAAAAAATGCAACAGTGCTGTGTGATTAGATCAATGTATAAACAAATCATTATCATATGGGAAAAAATTTTATTTAGTGAGCAGCTGGCTAAACCTAATGCAAATTTCCTATAGTCCACATAATGTCCATCTCAGACTAGTCCACATCTTTTCTGTCTAAACATACGCCCGGGGAAAAATCGCCCCTTTTTCCTGCTCTATTCTTAGAGCATTTTTCAAGGCTAAGTGTACCACTTTTTTTTTGAATTAAATTAAAAAATAGCCTAATAAACTATAGTTTTAGCTGCGCAATGACATATGTTTATAATCATTCCGTTGCCGAGATAAAATAAAAAATAATAATAAGAAGAAGATGAATTTAAATTACAAAATTAACCCACGTTGTTTAATTATAGTTAGTGCGGTGCAGATGCGCTCCAGACAAAGTTTACCTACGTTCTCTAAATATAGTTGGCGCGATGCCGTGCGCCAATGATTGCAATTATAATTTTTAAAGTAATAATAATAATAATAATAATAAGATGATGAACATGAATAACAAAATTTACTCACGTTGTCTAAGTATAGTTGGCGCGGTGCCGTGGGTTAAATTGCAGTTGGCACCCCGCACCACCGATGATTACCGGCGCGTGGCGCTCCCGCGCCACGGACGCTTATTATTATTTTTTAATAAATAAAACTTTGAATTAATTTTGTCATCAGTAATGCAAGAATTAAAAAAAGTACTCCTGTTGTTTTTAATATTTTGCAGAAGTGGTTGGTTACTTGAATACAAAGGCGCCCTTGTGGTTCGATCTGAATTTCTAGCGGCTAGTCTAAACACATGAAATATTATTAGCTCAATATGTTTGTTTCAATTTTCTGAACAATTTCCTGGCATACTGTTACGGCTAATTTGTAAACAAAAAAATCTTTCATTCATTTAATGATTTTTTGATCAAAATGGTGTTTTGTTTTGACGACTGACGTGCTAAAAATAACAGATAAAATAAAATAAGTTGTGTAATGAAAATGTAAACAAACAAAATTTTTTAATTTGAATTTGAATTTAAATTAAAAATTATGGGTGGCGCGGGAGCGCCACGGGGCGATTTAGCCCCGTGGCGCCGGGCGCCAACCATAATTAGAGAACGTGGGTAAATTTTGAAATTCAGAACTTTTTTTTTTTTTTTTTTCTTCTTCTTCTTCTTCTTATTATTATTATTCCAACGCTCCATTCTTAAAAACGATATCTCCCCCATTCGTTACTGATTGATTAAAAATAAACATGGGCTCATTAGAAAGAAGAAGGAATTACGCAACTTTCTTAATAAGCACTTTTTTCATTTAGGTCCTAATCCTCGATTTATTCATCAAAATAAAAAATTGAAAAATAGACAAATAAAAACTCCCAACCGCACAATAACAGCCTTTTGGCAACAATAAGAATTGTACAGAGCAGACAACCAACATCCCCCCATAAAAACCGCACAAAAATAGCAGACCGGTTTTAATTTGGTGCAGAAAACGGCGCCAGTTCCCAGCGCCATCTGCTTCAACTGCGCGGACGGCGACAACAGAGTACTTTTTTTAATTCTTGGATTACTCATGACAAATTAATTAAAAATTCCATCATTAAAAAATAGAAGCAAGCGTCCGTGGCGCGGGAGTGCTACGCGCCGTAATCATCGGTGGTGCGGGGTGCCAACTGCAATTTAACCCACGGCACCGCGCCAACTATACTTAGACAACGTGAGTAA
>JASAMX010022776.1:0-54750 GCA_030248175.1 Microlaimidae sp. YZB2_3
TCCGGCTGCGAAATACGACAAGAAGACCTGAAGACCCCGAGGCAGAACAATCTTTCTGGCCTCTCCCCTGAGCCTATTTATGTTTTAAAAGCAATCGTTATTTTATTTAGTAGGCCCCGTCGTATTTTGGCAGTCCTCCGCGGGATTTCTCAGACGACCGGCGTTGGAACCGATTTTAAAACTTTTTGAATGCTTTTGTGTTATTACTATGTACGTGTGAGACCGGTGCATCTCCACGGTTGAACCTTTGTTTAGATCTAGTTCAAATAGCCCAGTTTTTTGGTTAAATTAACGGCGCTGTTTACTTAGTAACGGTTAATTGGGGGTCAAACCCGTTCACCTCGTTACCTTGGCAACTTACGTTTCAAATTGTGTTTTTAACGCGTACGGCTTTAAGCCCACTTTTAGTAAAACCCACCTTAGCCAAAAAGGCCCAAATCAAGTCAAAGGTGTTATCTCACCAACGTTTTGCATTTCTCCCTCCCTTAGGCCTAAGTCGCCGCATTTTTCGCATCTTTTACTAAACGTTTTTATTAGGTTTAAGTGTGTTTTTGTGCCAGCCCAGCGTAAGTCTTTGTTCGGTAATACGTGCTATGTTTGCCTCGGTGTATGCATTCTTTTGGCGCTCATAAAATGTACCCCGTAAAAAGTTGTCCAACATTTTAGTACTAACATTGCGTCAATATCGTTAGCAACTTACTTTGCATAACAAGGGTTCGGCTTAAGGAGTACTCGTCCGGCGAGTAACAGACAGACAGGCATTCGTTTACACACATCTGAGCTAGAGCCATTTCACCTTGACGTTCGTTCCGTGTCCGCCAGCGGTTGAAGTCCCCGCACTAAAATATTCGCTGTTATCGGCGCGACACCAGTAAAAAAAGGCTCTTGAACCTGCCTCTGGAAGACTGGAGGCAGGTAGGAGGCGGGTTATGCTACTGTAATTTAAAATTACATATTTTTTAACGGTAAAATAAAAGAGTCAAATTAGGAGGTAGTGCATTGAATTTTTGTAGTATAATTTACCCTTTTGTCTTATATACAGCCAAAACGAAATATAAAATATTTCGATTTGCGTTTTGAAAAGTTTTGGACATTTTGGACTTCGTTTAAAGGGTCCAAAGGACTAAGTCCAAGGAAATTTTCAAAAAGTCAAAACTGTCCTTTGGACAATTTAAACCTCTCTCTCGTTTGGACAATATTGGAGGAGACGTGCTTTGGACTGTCTATTGGACATTATATAAAAAACCTTCACACTTCGTCCAAATGATAACTCTCCGAAATTGTCCAAAAGACAACCCTCTGGAATTTTTACCCTCCGATATTGTCCAAAGGACAGATTTAAATTGTTCAAAGGACAATTTTGACTTGTTGAAAATTTCCTTGGACTTTGTCCTCTGAACACTTTGAACGAAGTATGAGCCAGCCTTTACTTAAAACAAGGGCTCTTATAAAAGCAAGTTTTTTTTAAAAAAAAACACCGTAATTTAAAGTAAGGTAGAAGACATTAATTCTGCAACTGTTCATGCAATTATCTAAGTCTTGGTTAGATGTTAGATCTTTGAATTCAGTATTGAATGATTTTTTTGTTGGTTATTATATTTCTGCAGCTTTTAGTTCAAAATATAACTGCACTGCACTGCACAAGCCATTCGGTTTCCAGCAGTTTTTTTGCTTAAATATTTGTAAGGGTAAGTTGCCTCTAAACTACCAAAAATTTTCATAAACATTATATTTTACAAAATAATAAGTGCAAAATAACAAGGTAAAAATTTATGCAGTATAAAAAATTTGCTTAATTTTGTTTAGAATCAACAGTTTTTAGTAATAAATATTAGTTGGAACTATAAAAGTCTATTTATACCGCATTATAGCTTTTTTATGTTTCAATTATATTACTTTTTAACTATGTGCTTTAAATAAATAATACTGATCATTAAATTAATATTAAAGAAAAATTTGCCAGGTAGCGACAGGTTTTTGAAGAAGTTTTTTTGGCTAAGCATATTATTTTAAATACTTAGCATTGTGACGCAGCGAGGTGAAATTAGTACTTTGGTTTTGATTTTTTAAAATTTTTTTCGTGTAAAAAGATTACTTTGATATAAGCTAATGACCTGGTTTTTTTAAAAAAACAACATATTGCTAAAACCTTTCTGTTTTTTTTTTGACTGTCTACGGGATCTTCATTTGTAAATTATGCAGAAGCCATATTCCTATACTTCAGATTCTAATGTTAATCAATTTGTTAATTAAAAAAACTTAAACTTTGAAAATATTAATTTGAAGTAATCACATAATTTTTGGAAAAAATGTGTATAATAATTGGGAGTTAGACTACTAAAACGTAATATTTTAACATTTTTTAAATAAGGCTTTAAATATTAGGTACTAAAAGGAGAGTTCATCGGGAAGTTTTGATTCTAGCCAGAATTATTGTTTTATTGCAGGTTAACTGCCTTAAATTCGTTCAGCCTTAATTTCGGCCACCGGCTATTGTTCATGCTAGATATAGATGGTAATGTCATCCATATAGCCATATGCAGTTCATTTCATAATATTGCGCATGGCAAAAATAGCACCTGGTGACCTAAATTAAAGCTGTCCGAAATTAAATCAATATCACTACTAAAATGCATTTTAAAAACGTATTTTTGTGGAATTTTTTCATAATAAGCAACCAGTCCAATTCAAAGTACAGAGTGAGATGTTAAAAACGGAATTTTTCTAGAACACACTATTTAAAGTAAAATAAAAAAGTTATGATAATAAAATTTAGCTGGATTTTGCGGTTTTGCTTAGGTTTAAGCAACCTAAAGTTTTTAGTTTTTAAAGTTTTTTAAAGTTTTTTTAGTTTTTAAAGTTTAAACCTAAAAGAAAACTAAAGTTTTTAGTCCACGCTTAAGCTTGTTTATGAGTTTTATAATGATAACCTCATGAGTTTATAAATTATTTGCCCTGATAACAAAATAAAACTTTTAATTTAATAGTGTATTCTTAAAAAATGCCTGGGAAACTTTTTATAAGTTTTCGGCGTTACTTTTATAAGTTTCTCATTTAATCGATAAACCTTCTTTAACCATTTTTACAATGTATAAAAGTAAATATGTTCAATTGGACACTTTCTTAGAACTGGAAACACCGTCAGGACTGGACATTTTTTTGTGAGACTCCTGTATTAGTGATTCTTTTTTCACAAAGTAAAAAGTCTTCTTGTTAAAATTTCGGAAAACTTTGATAGCTCACAAAAAAAATTTGAATAATCTCAAAACAAGTGCAAAAAACCAAAGATCTAACAAAAAAATTCGGCAAAAAAACTGGCAAATTAGAACTAATATTAACCAAATCGCCCATTTCAAAACTTATTAAAACAAAAAAAGAAGAATTAAAAACTAATAATAAATTAAAACTAAACTAACGGGAATAAATAAATAATTATTAAGAAAAATCCATGTTTTATTTTTATTCTATTTTATTCAAATATCAAAAGAATAATGATATATAGCCAAAAGTTTTTTTATGATTAAAAAAACAACCAAACCAATAATTAGGGAAAATTGCTTATATTCGGCGAGAAAACTCTAGGTACTTTACTCGTTAGGAATCCCCCAGGACAATAATCCCATTAAAATGGTCTGGATTGCACGTTCTTAACTGATTTCCTGCACTTTTTTGATTAAGTTTTGAAAACTAAGTCGGCAAGTTTTTTTTTAAATTTTATTTTATTATAGAATAGAGTTCCACAGTTTTATATTTTTCGACCAATATAAGGCCTAGATGGAATTTATTTTTATCCTGTTCAAACAAAATTCATTACATAGCCAGTTAAAATTACAATACATTCGTTTAAAAAAAAAATTTTTTGGCCGAAAAAGTAGAGAAAAATAACGTCTAATTTTACTGATAACCAAACTTAATATAAATAATAATCGGCACTTTTTGTCAAAAAATACTAAAAAAATTGATTATCAATATTCCCAATTAACTGAATATTTTTAAAGCAGACTGAAATTGTTTTATGCCTTCTATGCATTAATTTTTTGTGGCATTTTTCATGTTTATTATTTTATTATAAAATTAGGTCTAACATTGCTTTTTTATTTACTTATTTAGTTGTTTATGTTTAATTTATTCTTGATAATTGAGAAGAAACTTCACTGATACTTTTTTAATTCTCACTATTATTTAAAAGCTTTATAGTTTTTTTTGTTATTTGTTTTATAAGCAAATAAAATCTAGCTAACCTCGATAATTTCAGTATTGAATCGACTATTTAACATTAAAACCATTCAAAATTTTTAACGAAAGCGAATTTTTTAATAATAAAGATCAAAACTCATATTTTAATAATTATTTATCAAATTACTTAATTTAGAACCCAATTGCAAATTTTATTATGGCTAATGGTTAATTTTTGTATATTTTGTAAAAAGGTGGAATTAAAAAAAATTTGTTTTATAAGCAAATAAAATCTAGCTAACCTCGATAATTTCAGTATTGAATCGACTATTTAACATTAAAACCATTCAAAATTTTTAACGAAAGCGAATTTTTTAATAATAAAGATCAAAACCCATATTTTAATAATTATTTATCAAATTACTTAATTTAGAACCCAATTGCAAATTTTATTATGGCTAATGGTTAATTTTTGTATATTTTGTAAAAAGGTGGAATTAAAAAAAATCCGGGTTATTATTTGTTTTTAAAAAAACGTCATAACTGCACAATTTTAATTAGTCCGTGCATGTCTGCATTCTGATTTTAGCGGTCAGCCAGGAAAAATGAGACTGAAGCATATAAAATGGTTTAGCAGAAGCAAAAATATGCTGCTGCTTATTTCTGAATTTTTTTAAATTTCTAAAAAAATCTCAAATTTATTCTTTTAACTTCTAAATTTTTTTTTAAATTCTTTATTTCTATTTATAGAGTGATTTTCCTATCCTCCAATATTATGCGCGAAGCGAGGCCATTTAAAAGCGGAGGGAGTTCTGGAGCTCCGTGTTTTAATTGAGCGATGTCCAGCTTAGAAACTATAGAAATATGTTTTAAGTTGTTCTATCCGCATTTTAGGACTATTTTTATTCACGTCAGGATTTTAGGGCCCTCAAAATGTAATAGTATTCGTGATCACGCCATATATATTTTGCTCTGTGGGATTGGTTGTGAGAGTTGCTGTTAGAATCCCTTTTAGTCATTTAGTGCTTGGAAAAAAATTGGATCTCCAATGAATGAAAGATCTCCATTTTTTTCCCAAACCCTAATTGGCTAAAAATCATTCTATAAGGTCATAACTCTTTTAAGGTCTTTAACACTGAACAATTTCCTTTTAAATAGGAGGGTTTTGACTATCGTGTTGTTTTAATAAGTTTCGGACAAAAATACTCAATATGACATTAGTCTTTAATTACTCATATTATTAGTACCGAAATAGGTCAGAGCTCCGGAATACATCACCAATTTATAGTAAAACTAGCTTCACCACATAAAATACATAACTTTATATAGATGAGAAAAAAATTTACGGCGGCAGCTCCAATTAACTTAAGAAATACGCACAAAAAAATTTGAACAAATACTTGAGAGTACTTGAGACATACGTCCTGACTTAAATTTTTTTCATGCGTTGTACTTAAAATTGTTCCATCATTTAGAAAAATTCCAAAAATAAAGATTTTACTGTGACCGTTATTACAGTAAATAACAATCATAATAACACAAAATAAATAAAAAATTTACTATTACGGTTATTAAATGACAAAAATTTTCACCGTTATTGATATTACAGTAAATAAAAGTAACAGTAAAAATAAACAAGAGTGTATTTTAATATTTTTAAAAGTACTTTCTGTGTTTATGTTTTGTTTGCAAAAGTCGTCGGAATGCAATATCATTTTTTCGGAAGGATTAGTAGAAAAACCATGTTATTTTCCCTATAAAATCCTTTTAATGAAACCGGCGCCGAAACAGATTTGTTACATAGCTCTCTTTATATTGGCTAACGAGATTTGATTGCCGTTTGAGTAAAACTTGATGAATTTGTGTGGTTTTTAATATTTAAATCGCAAGACACTAAGAAAATTGAACTGCTAACAAATATTTGTGTTTTTGTAGTCCTACTGGATTGCATACACACTTTTTACTAACTGTTGTGATCGCTACTTTATGCGAAAATAAATTTAAATCTAAAAATAGGATCTCGAAAAAATTATTAGAATTTTTCTCGCGAAACGGTTATTTTTTCCCGCTAGCGTTAAGCGTGTTACACACTAGAGGGGATAGTGCTTAGTGCTAAGTGCTACGTGATAGCCATCGTTACGAATGAATCAGGGAGTGGCAAATTTAAAGATACTAGAAGTTTATTCTGCAGTGCTAAGTGCTAAGTGGTATTATGTGCTGGCTATCACTGGAATGGGTTCTATGTTTCAGTCTAAAGCTTTCTGATAGGTGAGAACTATAACAATTCAGAATAAAGCACGTACAAATTATTAAATTTTAAAAATATAACTTAGCCAAATTTGATGTAGATAATGCATTTTAGACACAAAATGGTTTCTTTTTTTGCAAAAATCAGTACGATTTTATAAATAGGGTGAAATAAAAAAAAATAAAAAGAAAGAAGTAATCAAGTAAACTGTGCAGTTTTTATGTACATACGTTGCTAAAACTTTAATTTTTAAGTAAACAATTTTCGCTGTTAATATAATAATGCCAACGAAATGTGTAAATTATGTTTTGTGTTTTTATTATGATAAGACATAAATCTATCCGTTGAGGACCAGTTTTAACAAAAATAAACACTAATAATAATAAAAATAATTTTTTTCAAATTTAAAAACCAACGTTTTAAATTCCAAAGAGTCCGCCTTTGAATAACTTTTAAGTATGTGATTTCACCTAAAAAATTTTTGATAAACGCCTTTGTAAAAATTAGCCCGTGTGAGCCTTGTTGTAGCCCTAAAACGTTGTTTTTTGTCAGAATATTCATTTAAAATTTGATTTTTTTAATAAGAACACATCATTTAGTTTGAAATTTTAATTTAAATTTGTAATTTTTATTTACAAAAATCTTTTTTTTAAATTACAATCTCATTGGTTTTTCAGACTACAGCTTTTCAATTAAGCTTATTTTGATTGATTGTTTCGTAGTTGGAAAAAACTTAGGAAATACACAAACAGACATACCTACACACAAAACACACATCACGTCTTTTTTATCTAGATTATAAATTCATAAGAATAAAACTTATAACTGTAAGATTATGGATATAATATACAGAAATAATTTAAATTTCTTGATAAATCGGGTTTAGAAAAAGAAGGCATTATCATTTGAAAAAGAAAAAAAAAGTTGTCAATTATCCAGGAGACAGTTTATTAGAGTATTTATGTAAAATTTATGGCATTATCAATTTAATTAAGACCTAGCAACATATTAGCAGTCATTCTTATTAACAGCGCCAAGAACTTCAAAGATTTAACTTTAGTGTTAATAATCTGTAATTTTATGTTTCGCTTTAAATTTTTTATTGAATTAATTTATAATAAAATCAAAAGTATGTGAAATTCTATAAAAAATATTTAACTCTAAAAAACAGCGTAAACAATTTTTCCCAACTTTGGTTTTGTTGCTGTGGTCAAACAAAAAATATAAAACAGAAAAGAGGCCTGGAAAAAAGCAAGCATCATGTTTTATTGCATTTACCCAAACGAAGGGGTCAAAGTGTCGTGGATTATGCGAAAAGGAACAACAATAGTTTCAATTTCCGGGTAAGTAAATAAATTGCCTAAACTAATTAGACAGGAATGTGAGTAGTAAAATTTTGATTTTGATTTTGTTACAAAACTTCAGTTAGGCAACAATTCGTGTTACTTTTTCCATAAGATTTTAAAACTCGTCGTTTCATGAAAAAATGAATCAGATTCGTCCTGAGTGCTGGAAACGGTGATTATTTTTATCTTTTAACTCACAAATACCATAAGGGTTATGAGTTGACACGTTGATTTTATACTGATCGTGACTTTTTTTTCACAGTAAGGGCGAACTGTATAATAAACAGAATATGCCTATTATGCCGCCCACTATGCGATAACTGGCACATTTCCCGCAGACCTTTTTCAATATAATGCACTATAGTGATGTTCCCCGTGGCTCTGAGCTCCGGAGTTTTGGAACGACCCCCGGAGCTTCGGAGCTCGGCCCTATTCCATTAGTAATTTTATAAAAAATAAAAGAGTAACGACATGGATTATTTTGTTAAACTTTTTTGTAAACTAATTTTTTTTAAAATAAATTTATGCTGATGCTGATAGAATAGCCCAAAAATATTTCAGTTTAAATATGTAAGCTTGCATTTTAAAGAGCGAAGTTTCAGAGCTCCGAAGCGCTTTTCGATTGAAATGGCCGGAGTTACGAAATATGATAATAAAGAGCAGGGCATATAAAAGGAATATACAAATATATATCACTATATAAGGAATATAGTGATATTTAAAAGGTATATACCTTTTAAATATCACTTTATCTGGTAGATTTGATAAAGAAAGTTTCCACAAAGTATATAAATGTTAGAAATAATATACTTTATGTAATTAACTTGCAACTGCATTATATAATCAATTATAATTTCCTTGATATAAGTTATTATTTTGGAACAACATGTTGATTAGATATCTAAGGTTATTAAAAAATGATTATTTGTAGTAATATAATATCTACAACATCCAAGCGGCCTTTTTAATTTTAATATTATGAATTTTTTAAGACATACTAAAAAATTATCTGAAAAAGTAGCGTTTCAGAATTATCTTGTAAATACTTTGAATTATAAGTTTAACTGTACAATAAAAATAACGTGCAAAATAAAAATAATCATTCTTCTGCTGATTTTTATTTTGTGTTTTTTTGTTGTCAAATGTTTTATCGAATACAAACTTGAATTGAATTTGATTAACTATCTAAAATATAATTCTATCAGGGTGAAAATAGATGAGTGGTAAAGTAACCACTCGTTTTTTGAGAAAATATCACGTGCAGAGAAACACATGACGAAAGTAAATAATAATTGGTTACATAACCGCTAAAAACTTTTTTTTAATTTTTCTCGCTCGCGGGTTTTTTGCTTATTTCTTCCTGGCAGAGAGTGGTAACCCCTTAATCTCAACCTGGAAGACTTTAGCTTTAAATGCAAGGAACGATATAATAATTAAAAATTAAAAAAAATGTTCAAACGTAATAAAATAAAAATATTTTTTTAATTTGTTAGCCGGGATAGATTTTTTTTTCTTATTTTAAGCAATAAATTTGAATTAATTTTGTGATTATATAACAAAAAATAGCTCCAAAGGCAATCGTTCAAAAAATATAAATATACTCCTTTTAAAATAATTAATCTTAAATTGTAAAATACATTTGTAATATTTAACTTAAGATAAAAACTTATTTTTTACTAAAAACGTTCCAAAAACCCTAATAAGAAAATTTTTGCGTATAACTTTTTCGTACTTTTTGCAATAACAAAATTGTCATAATTCAAATTCGTTATAGGAAACTTGAAATATGAATATGTTCGTTCCTTTTAAAATATATATTGCGTTTTTTTTAATATATTCAGAACATAGCCTTCCTTACCCATAATCCTTCTATACCTTAATCAGAATGCGCTAACGTTCTTTCTGGAGTACCGCAGGGCAGCGTTATTGGGCTTTTGCTTTTATTATATACATGAATGATCTTGAAACTTGTGTTGACACCAATACAACAGTTAAAATGTATTTTTAAAATGGACCATACTAAGCTCTATTCCATCCATAATCCAAACCAATTTCCTCAAAATTTTCAAAATTCTCTTTCACAATTTTCTCAGTGGTTGGATATGTGGCAACTAAGCGTGCCCCTGAAAAATGTAACTCAATCTCTTTTGGGTTCGGTAATTAACAAAGGGTTTTTACCTTAGGCCCCCATGTCTTAGATAACGTTAACTCAGTCAAAGACCTTGGAATCATTATTTCAAACGATCTTAAATTCTCTCTACACTGTAAAGAAATCTCAAACAAAGCTTTGGCTAAAACCTCTCTTCTTTTTCGTGCTTTTAAAACTAAAAATAGAACTTGGTGTAAGCTTTTGCTTTTTGGAAACCGTGTACGAATTGCAAAAATAAAAATATACGCTAAAACTTTTATCATTTTGAAAGCTTTCGGTAAAACATATTACCATTATCAAAGACCAATGATTGATAATGGTAATATGTTTTACCGAAAGCTTTCAAAATGATAAAAGTTTTAGCGTAAAAATAGAACTGTTTTATTTCGTGCTTACACAACATTCATTCACCCTCTAGTTGAATACGAAACATCAGTTTGGTCACCATATCTGAAAAAAGATATTAAATGTGTTGAGCGAGTGCAGCGAATGTTTACTAGAAAGTTGTTTTGTAGATGACCAATATAAAAAATTTGTTACATGGATCGTATAAAATATATTTGAATTGAAAGCTTGGAGTCTCGTCGTATAAAAAATGACTTGATTAATTGCTACAAAACATTACATAACAAAGTAGACGTAAACCCATGAGATTTTTTAAGCTTTCTGGTTACCCTAAAACTAGAAACAACGGCTTTAAATTAGTATTGGAAAACGCACGCGTTAATGTTCCTAAACACTTTTTCTTAAATAGAGTGGGTCCTTGGTGGAACTCTTTACCATTTTATGTGGTGTCTGCTCCAACAGTTAAATTATTTGTAAAAAAGCTTGTATCTATACCCACAACCCCTTATTTGTGTTCTGTATTTTAAAATTTTTATTTTTTTTAATTCTGTGTTATTTTGCATTGCTACAATATTGTATGTAAATGTATTTAAGTATGTTTATACATGTGACCTATACAATAAACATTAATAATAATACCCACTTTCCCGTAGCATTGGAGTATTTTGCTCTTTAAATAGTAAAATGTATAAATTTTGTAAACAAAAACCCTTAAAATCTAAAAAAATCAAAAATACGTGCAGATTTAAAAGGTTCAATTCTATGTGATTAAGATGTTATTTTTTACAATTTTTAGTGTGGTGAATTTAAAACATACTTTATCCTGTTTTAAGGCCTTTAAATGTGGTTGAAAGCCCAAATCATGTTAGTTTTTCACCAAATTTTGTGTGGCTACTGTTTAAAACACATCATCAAGGTTCTTAGTTTCGTAGCATTTGATTTACGAAAACGTACGTTATTTGTTTATCCCCTGATCTAAAAACGTTGGTTTCTGACAAAAAAATTCATTTTTGGTTGCGTAGTTTTTTTTTTAATTTTTGAACAACAATATTTTGGTGTATTTTTGACAGATAAAAAAATTTAAAATATTTTCTAGACATCTAAAAACACGGGAAATGTTTAAAAATTGATTTTACCTGTAAAAGTAACAAATCCTAAAAAGGAGTCACCTTTAAGCAATTCTGTTAATTGTTTTTTGCCATACTACTCCCGTTGGCGTGTTAAGTGTTAAGGGTTCACTCTTAAGTTGTCCTGTAGAAAAATCATTTTGCTATTTGAGCTTAGAACGTTTTAGCTTAATCAACTATATTAACTCTAAGCAAAAACCCTGCTGAATGCATATGAAAAAACGTTTAAAATTTAAGAAATAAATACAGTATAATAATATCATCATACGTTTTAATTGAATTCAATTTTAATAGAATGGTTTTTACGCAAATATTTATTTTGTCACTAGAAACGCGTGATCTCTATGCTATGCAAGGAATCACACTCGGTGAGAAAATATAAAAAACACAAACAAAAAGTATGCCATTAACATTAAAATTAAAATCAAATATAAATGTTTTTAAGTTAACTGAAAATATTTTAATTGCGCTTGACTGTGTTCATTTTGCATCCCATTTTCGGCTCTTATATAGTTCTGTTTTTGAATCTCAAGTAAGTGAAATTGAGGTTTGGAGTGCTTTCGCAACTGTTGACTCTGCTTTATTTTTTGGTTGGAAACCCGCGCAAGAAATTACTCAGCATAGTATTCACAACACTGACCGTCCAATCAGGTGCACGCAACGATCATGCAAATTGTTTATTATGTGAGATTCGTAAATCCACTTATAATTCCCAAATCGCAAAAAAACAAAAAGGTATATTTTTATGTTTTTTTCTAATTTTAGCCTTTAAAAACATTTAAAAAACGAGGTTTAAGTTTAGCTTCTAGAAAAAAAACGTTGAAGTTAAAGAAATAATCGAGTAAATATCGTCCCTTAACAGTCAACGTAAATGGGAGATTTTTCGCTAAATTATAATCAAATACAAATATTACACCTTTCGGCTCCATTTGTATTATTGAAATTACAGCGCAGTAATTAATAAGGTTATGTTCGAGAAGCAAAACACGCACCTTACAAAGCCGATAAACATAAGAACAAAAGCCAATTGGTGACTCTAAAATAAATCACAGTTGCTAACAATTTTTTGGAACTTGTTAATTTGGAAATTTATAAATTAAAACAGTTTTAAAGTTTTGTAAACAAACGTCATAATCATTCGGCGAATTTTTCGTCCATGCATTTCGATTTATTTTAGCGGCGCTAGTTACTTTTAAATTCGAATTAAGGATAAGTGCATATCACACCTTCCGTCAGCTTTAACTCCTCTTGACCGCTGACGTTAGCAAAGTGCTGAGTGCAGCTGGGGGGGGGGGGGGGTCGGAGTCAGCCCAGCTCTGACACACTCGGACTCAATATGTTTACCTGTCCTTGTCATGGACACAATGAGTCAAAATCGTCATAAAATACTCCTAGCAGGGACTCTTTTTATTTTTTAACACAATTAATTCAAACGTTATGAGTCAGAGTCACGTTGATTTGATAATAATTGTGACACATTGTGTCTTAGTAACGACGTACCTTTGACGAGTCGTAATAAAAAGAGCAATCCCAGTCTCCGGTCGGTTCGCTTTTGACTTCGACTCCCCAACACTGCAAACGAATCCAAAAAAGGTCGCAGATCCTCGGATTTTCCTCGAAGCGTGAGCGATTTCGTTAAACACGGTAATCAAAGGAAGTTCAGGGTTAAGAAGTTGCGCTAATTGGTCTCCTTGGGACCGGGGATTTATCGGTGGATGGCTCGTATTGGGTCCAGAAGAATGAGCGTTTTAATGGCGGATTTCGAGTCGCAGTGTTAATCCCTTCCTTTCTTATTTTCGATTCCGGGAAATTATTGTTCCCGAAGCAGGGCGAAATCAAAATCTCTTCCTTTTGATACGCTTTATCTCTATCTGTTTTTAAAATCTCACTTGAATTTATTTCGCACGTATTTCGACTGTAACAATCCGGCGTTTGTAAATGTATTTAGTTTGCAAAATATGCGGCCCGAAATACGTTTTAAAATTTTGATGAAATCTATATTATAAAGCTACTGTATAATTAGCATATAATTTTAACTTTTAACAGCAATGTTAAATGTTAATTTGCAATAATTAGATTTATGTGCATATAAACTAAATTATATACATAAAGCAAAAAATATTAAAACGCCACAAATTGGCAGTTTTTTGTATTAGTTAAACCCAGTGCGTTTGATATAGCGTTGTTTTTCTAACATTTGCCTCAGATTATAAAGTTTTTAATGTTTTGTTTAATTTAATCTATGTTTGAAATTTAAATAACTGCAATGTCGCATGCCAAACTTAATTAAACTACATTTAAACTCCAAATTAATTGTTTAATTTGTATGTGTATGTACGTGCCGATGGAAATAATACGAACACATTTTAAACTAAAAAATCACATTGTAATTACTCCTATTTTTTTAATGGAAAAAATATTAGTTCTATCATTAAAAAACATTTTAATAAATAAACAACTATAAAAACTGTAGTGCACTTTGCGTGACTGTATAAATTATATATTTAATAAAAGTGGTTGTTTTTTTGGCATTGGTAGGCAAGTTTTGCATTTTTATTATTTTTTTAAACAGCTATAGAAACATTTGATACAATTCAACCATGGTTCAGGAATAAGATACCATAAAGTATTTATTTTGTGGCGCGATTCTTCATCTGTAAATAGCATCTTAAAAATGGTACTTAGATACTGGGCCATGGCTTAGCGTTAGGCTTCGAATAAGAGTCGTGTCTGAAAACTTAAGAGTCGTTTCTGGTTGTTTCCGTCGTTTCGGGTTTGTTGGAGACAACGATCAAGTCTAAGGTTGGTTTGTCGTTGGTCGAAATTGTGGCGCAGTGGCAAAACGCATACTCTTGCATACTGTATATGTCCTTAGATCGAGTCCCAACTGAGACAAGCTACAATGCGATAAAGTTAATATTTGTTAATACTATTGTATGTAGTATTTAGTTGCGCAGTTAGTGCTGAGTAACATCGGCCTTGCGTATCCTGCTTTATCCGAAATAAATAAACTTTTTTAAACTTTTAAGCCCCAATTACAACCATAGTGTAATCCATCGTTAAATATAAATTTTAAAACCTCTAAAGAAATTGTTTGTAGTATTAATATAATTATAACTTATTGTTTTTGTATCCTTTTTGGCAACCGTGGTGGTTTTTGTTTGGATTTTCTTAAATGTTTTTTTTAGATTTATTTAAATATTAATTATTACAAATATGATGAAAAATGTTTACTGGAACGCATCGAATAGGTTCATTTACTAGATTAATTTAAATTGCCATGATACAAAATGATTAGTTCATAAATTTTTATCATAAAGGTTTTTTATGCACAGTTCCCAATTTATATTGTTTTTAAATGAAAAAGATAAGAAAATTCTGCTAACTTTTAAGTAAAAGGTGATTGATGGGTATTTTGGCCTATTTTCATTTTTTAGTGAAATAATATTACCTAAAAAATTGCATTCGCAATAAAAACAAAAGATATATATTTATCTTGATTCGCTGTTCGAACCTAATTTATTACAAGTTTCTTAGCAAATAACATTTTTGAAATCATGAGCTTAATTAAACTTATTTGAGTGAACGAATGACAACTGTAACCAAATAAGAAGGGTCACATGTATACGTTTATTTCTTATTACAAAATTTGTTCTTAACACGCGGAGAGAAGTTGTTGTAAACGTATAATGAGATATCAAAAAAACACCGTTAAATTTAAACTGTATTAAAGATAAATTCTCATCATGAAGAACTATTGACGGTAAATTTTAATATCCTCATCTAAAAAGCTTAAAAATCCCCCAGGACAACCTTTTATTAAATAGTGTATTTTTAAAAATAGCCAAAAATTTGTCTAGTCCTAATGAGATTACGTTTTTTAAGGCCTTTAAGTTACTGGATTTTTGCGGCATTCGAAAATTTGATCCTCGGCATTTTTGATCCTCGAGCAGTTAATCCTAAGCATGATCGCCGCGCAGTTGATTTAATGGATTTTTTTTTCTTTTTAGGCTTTGCTCAGGCTTCTGACAACGAAACATTTTCATTTCGTTTTATTGCTAATAAATTACGTTGCGAAAATATTTTGACGTTGAACTGCCAGGGATCAACTGCTCTAGGATAAAACTTCCAAGAATTTTTTTAACTGGCCGACCAGGCTCGTGAAAATTAAGGTGCATTCTTGTCCAATGTTAAATAAAGAAAATTTTCCTAGTACACGCGGAAAAACCTATAAAATTAAGCAAATATTACGAAAAATTTAAAAAAATAAGTTTCTTAAACATAATTTAGGGTCTCATTTGAAAGCCGCTCTAAGCGGAGCGTGCCCCAGCTAATGCCCCAAAGAACACGGTGTAATAAAGGTCATATCACCCTAATTAATGCGTTTACAATTGGGGTTTTTAAAACCCTAATTATGTGGTACCCTAATTGGGGCCCGCATATTGTGCGTGTGTCAATTTGCACACTAATATGTCAGCAATAATTTGTATTACTCTTTATTTTGTGTTATATATTTTTAATACAATTGTCCAACCAGGTCCATCTTGTTTAAAACCCTGAATTCAGGTCAGTTAACATTTTCGCTGCCATTATATACATTTCGGCGTCCATAAATTTCTTCGTTACGATTGAGCCACAATTTGTATAAAATATATGCGACTGTGACTCGTTTTAGATTTCTAGTAGCACCGTAATAACTACGGAATGAGTCACAGTCACGTGTATTTTATAATCACTGTGACTTGTTTTGCCGTAATTAAACGATTTGCGCTTTGCTATGCTATGCAGCTGCTATGTAACGGCTACCTGTTTTTGAGTAGGGCCCAAGGTGTTTGTTTTGACGGCTAACTTTTATTCGGTTGCGTTTTGAAATCTTTCAGATAAATCATCCTTTTTGCTTTTATATTCACAAAAGCATTTCGACCGAATGATGCGCCGATTTTTAAGGCGCTCAAATTTAAAGAGCCTTTTCTAAAGCGAATGAAATCCAAAAGTGTTCGAATGTAATAAAGAGCTTTATAATCGTTGAAATTTTAATTTGGCACAAGAGCGAAGAATATCTACGGACTAAGCCTTCCTTTTGACATATTTTACTCATTTGAAAAAAAAATTAGATAAAAACGGTAGAAAAGGTTTATTTCAATACTTTAATTTTAAAGCTAAAAGAAAGAAAATAAATAAAACTAGTATAAAAATAGAACCAGTCTTATAAAAAACATTAAAAAATATGGTTTATATGAAAATTTCAACGTCAGACTGTATGTATTTATATTTAATATTATAATCCAGCTTTTATGACTAATGTTTTAGGATTATACCCATTATGCTTTCAGAAACTTTATTCTATAAAAGCGATTGTTTTTAATCATGTTGTTATTCAAATTTAAATGTTAACCGTAATTAAAAATATCAAGATAATGTTTGACCGCCCAAACAAATGCATGTGCACAGCAGCAAAGGTAAATGTAGCTTTTTTAGTTATATTCTATGATGCACAAGTGTTTTTCATTATCAAAATACAATTTAGTGAAATAACTGTATGTATACATAGGTCTTGCTATTTTTGCTTATAAAAACTAGTCAAGAAGAGACAACTCTAAAAGAATGACAATTTGACAGATTTTTTAATTGAGATTTCTGGCAAGTGCTACTGACAGTCCGCTGGAATTGCATTGGATATTATAGCTATATGTTCGTATTACTATGGTCATAAATATTTATATTAATAAGATTCTAAGCTTTAATTTCCAAAATATATATCACACTCCGTGTTTTCTTATTTTTTAAGGGACTTCAAAAAATTTAGATTAAAAATCTTGTTAGTCAAAGGAAAAAAAACACGATTTTTTATAATAGCGATTTCTTAGTAAACTTTGAAAAATAGCAGAAAATAAAAGCTGAATCGCCAAGTTAGAAAACATTAAAAAAGGCGATGACGACTTCCATTTTCGCATACTGTAAATATGATTTCAGTAACCCTAAAATATAAACCGGTGCTTTTTTAGCCAAATATCTACCAGAATTGCTTGTTTTCAATGTTATATATTGGCCGATTTATGCTTAAATAAATTTTACTACGGCCAATACGTATAGTGAGTATAATTGAAAAATGATTTATACGTGACCTGCCCGAAGTATAGGAGAATGAAAAGGCGAAAATCAACGTCCTTTTTGAGTCTTTTTGGCTCGATAAGAAAAACTAGAAAGCCCATATGTTCCAAAGACTTCCGGGCTTATTTATCAGCAGTTTGTGACTTTCTAAGAATTTTCATAGCTTCCCGTACAAGCGTTTAGTTAAGAAGGTTTTTTTTTCGATAATCTTTTTGTAAGTGATTTTTTTTGTTCTTAAATCCACTATTATGGACGGTTGAATTAGGATACTTATTTCAGATTGTGAATTGACAAATATTTAAAAATTAAATGTTTAATTTTGATAATAAGGCTAATTGATTTTATTTGTACACCATGAAATCAATTTCGATAACAAATTTTTTTTATCTAACTTAAAAATATTTTGTATCACTTTTTTCGTTTATTTTACCTTTATATTGATAATATATCGATTGATCGTTTTTGTATTGGTGCTTAATAAAATAATGTGCTTGTCACAGGAAAACAATAATTTGAGTTTTCGACAAATTATTCTTAGGAAGCGCAGATCTAAGTTTCCGTTATTAACCTTCAGGGTGCGAGGTTTAAGACCTTGGGCGAAAAGATAACTTTAACCTAAAGCCACTATTATATTAGAGAATGATTTGGGGTCGATGGAGCCCTGGGAACACGGAGCTGGAACTTGGAGCCAAAAATAGGGAACTTGGAGCCCTAAATGGGGAACTTGGAGCCAAAAATAGGGAACTTGGAGCCCTAAATGGGGAACTTGGAGCCAAAAATAAAAATCACTAAAACGCTTACCTAGGCCTAACCGAAGCCTAAATCTAACCCCAAACCAATTTTTTCTTAAAGGCTCTAAATTCCAAATGTTCGTGGCTCCAAGTTCCCAAAAATTTTCGATGGCTCTAAGTTCCCTGCTTTTGGCTCCAAAGACCCCGTACCTTAGAGAATATTATATATTAATGGGATTAAAAAACTATAAAACTACCCCTTTTGTATTAAATTTAGTTAAATTAAATTGGATATGTTTAATTCCATTTAACACCTAAAGTCATGAGAAATGAGAAAAATAATTATTCCAACTCCTAACGGCCTTTTTTATACCAAACCGTTATAGCGCATCAGAAGCACATAAATTAATAAAATAAATACGTTTAGTCCGATGTCCCGGTCTGATTGCCATTATTCGCTTGTCATAAAGTGACCAATCGCGTCCAACCGCAGTTTATATCAATCGTTGCTCTTATTATCTAGTTTTCTAGTTTTATACAATGAAAATTTCAAAGAAAAAAAATTTAGAAGAAAAAAACAAAATTTAACTGGTAAAAACAACTTTTAAATTAAAAATTTTAAAAATTATTTGTATCATTATTTTTGTTAAATAATTTCGTTTGTATGTATATTTAAAACATTAAATTAAATTCATTAAAAGTTAAAACTAAAACTATATCTTTACTGGTCAGTCCAGCGTTTCCACACGACTAAGGCTTATTTCAAATCTGTGATTCACTTAATTAAGATTTACTTATTTTAATTTTAATTTAATACAAATTTTAAACACAATTTGTCAACCAAAAAATATTCTGCCTACAAAAATCAATTGTTCTAAACTTACTCTGCATATTTGTGAGAATACTGTATTCTGCAATAGACAAAATTAATTACGAAAGTAAACTATAAAATTTAGGTTAATATCATTCATATTAAAATTTAAAATATTTCTTTACTAAATTTTAAGCCAATTTTATATTTTCTCCAGGTTTAAAAAGCTTTTTTAAAATTAATTTACATCTTATCAATCGTTCTTCGGTGCTTTAACGCTGATTATTTTGGTTTCTTTTTAAGTTACTGTTTTACTCATTTCCCCTCGACAAACTTTCTTTTGTGCAATTTTATTTTTTTGTATTTCCTATAATATCTTACCCGAATTTTTGAAATTATCGTAAATTCACTTCTAATTATGTTAGAAATTTAAATTCTTTTTTTTTGAATTTTATTTATTGCATTATAGTGTTTCGATTAATTTAAGTTTATTGTTATCTAAGTTTATTCTGGGGCGAAGATATAACAGTGGTAAGTTTAAATATACATATTCCTCTCTTGAGACACTTTAATTAAACTCGCTTAATTCTTTCAACTATTTGTATTCACACTTGGTTTCTTTACTCCTTCACTATAGAACAAAGACAGCGCCGTAAAAAATTAATTTCTACAAAACTTTTGAGTTTTGATCTTCCAGATACAGATATACATTTGAGTTTTTTTTATTTTGTTGTTTGCTTTTTTATTTAACGGGACTTAAATCTCACAGAGTGGGCTGTGTAAATTATTATTCGAAATAATTTTCTCATCAGTTTTTTTTCTTCTTTAACTCTTCCTATAGTTTTATTAAAATACTATTTGTCCGATGAAACTATACAAAGCTAATTCTGTACAAAAATAATGCGTAATAAAAAAAATTAGCTGAACATTAAAAGGTAAAATTTTTAGTTTCTCAAATATAAAAGTCTGGCGATCTGCTGGCGCATTTTCCTATTTCAAAACTGATTGCTAATTTGTATCAAGATTATAAAAGTGGGTGTCGCTGTTTGACAAATATTTTATAGACAATCGTTTTTTCTCTATCAGCTTGCATTTTTTATCGAAACCAAGGTTTTCAAATTCTCTCTATGTGTCTCGTTAAACAACGGACGAATGAAGACTCTGTCAAATTTAGTTTTTATCCTTTATAGTTGACCTCTAGATCCCACGAGTATGTTTTTTACGAATTGGAGACAATTCCCTCTCGCCAATTCGCACCTGGATAATTCGCTTCCGGGACAATTCGCTTCCAGATAATTTGCTCCCGGGACAATTCGCTCCTGAACAATTCGCTCCCTGGACAATTCGCTTCCGGACAATTCGCTCCCGGGACAATTCGCTCCCTGAGAAAATCAATTATTGGATCAATTCTAGGAGAAACAATTCGCTCCCGTGAGTTTTCGTAAACGCAATTTTTATTAAACCTACTTCATTGGGGACAATTCGGTCGTTGGACAATTCGCTCCCTAAACAATTAAAAATGCATCGCTCATCTCCTTGCTCACAAAGTTTTTTAAGCGCAACTTGTACAAAAGCCTTTTTATGGACATTTTTTTTCAAAAAAAATTAGCCCCCGAAATAAATTGCAAACAAATTTTGTTAAATCGTTCTCTTTTATTTAACTATATAACTAAAAGTTGCTATTTGTTAATGTTAAATACAGTTACTCCGCAGTTGTCTCACGCATTAATGTTTCACACATTTTTGGCTAAACTTTATGTAAAAATCTTAAGTTTTTATGAAAGTTAAAATTTTTTTAAATTTTGTGAATGGAGTTTTTATGTTTTACATTTTATATGAAATAAATTTTACGAGTGTCTTTAAAAGCAGCTTTGTATTGATTAATATTTTAGTTTTTTATTATTGTTATAATTAATCTTACTTTTTTAACAAAGTTTTAAGGTTTTAATTCTTCAGTGTGGAAATAATAATAATAATAAATTATGATCATTAAAGATAATATTTGTGTTTTGTAAATTTCCACTGGGTTATGTACATGCATCAATTCGCCGCCGGATTCATTCTCTGGCTCTGAAGTGCTAAATGTTTTTTTTTTTAATTAAGGTTTCGATTTAGTGATGTTGTTATCTTTAATATCATTCAAACTTATTTGAACGTAAAATATGCTCTAAATTATTTTATCTGCATTTTTAGGACTATTTTTTTATTTTTAAAGGTTTAAAAAATGTTCTCAAAAAAATTTTTTTCACAAAATATCTAATGGTACTGCTCTTTAATTATTTATGAAGTTAGCACAAAAATAAGGTGAAACTCCGAGGGTTACGGAGTTCCGAAAAGCAAAAAAATTCGCAGCAAGAAGCTCGAGGAGGAACATGACAAAAAATAGTTCGTATAATAATAAAATAGAAAGAAAACGAAAAAATAAATTTAAATCCTGAAATTTTTAAGCTGAAAAAATATAAGCCTTTCTGAACCTAAAGTTTATTTTTTTAAGTTTATTAATTTATTTCCGTTCATAAGAAATTTGTCATTTTGGAAAAAGTTTCATAAAAAACAAAGTGCGTTTGCATTAAAAAAACTGTTAATGCCAAGTTTTTTAATAAATCCTTGATTATTGTGAGATTATTATATTATTATATTGTGAGATTACTATATTTTAATAAAACTTATTTTTTCTCCGGAGCAACCCCTGGAGTTCCGGAGTTCCGCCCTATTTTGGTATATATTTATTTCATAGATAATGAAAGAGTAATAACATAAATTATTTTTTCAAAAATTTTTGTAAACTAATAAATTTTTTTCAAAACTTATTAAATATAAAAAATCCCTAAATATACAAGTAGAACAACTTAAAACATATTTCAGGTTAAAGGTTAAATACGCTTGAAATCGCTCATTTAAGGGGCGGAGCTCCGAAGCTCTCTCGGCTTCAAAATGCCTGAGCTCCGGAGCATGATATTGGAGAGTAGGAACATCTCTATTAAACGCATTCATATGATCTCATTTAATTATAATTATAAATTTTAATATTAATTGTAATGTTTTTTCTCATATTTTTAACGTTACTTATATGCCTTTTAAAGAAGTTGTTTTGGTTAGTAGTGGAATATAAAATATTTTTAAATGGATTTTATAATAAACATTGTTTTCATAAATACAATATAATATAAAAAAACTAAGCTTTCTGTTATGCTCATTTATTTAATTTTAGTTTATATAGGTGTACAAAATAGGTTATAGTTTATATGACAATTAAATCAATAATAAATTAATAATAAATAATCAATAGATTACACATTATTTTCACAAAAAATAATTAAAAAATCATTAATTTCGTCAGAATGAATTACCGGTGGGTAGCAATATAATCATTGATTCTTAGGAAAATCTTTTGTGTTAATTTATTGGCGAAATATCTTTTTGACGGCGAATCAAATCTATTTGGATTTCTTAATCCGTGCAATCGGTTATTGTTTACTATAATCAGAAAAACAATAAGGGTTGGTTCATACTTATGTAAAAACGTCCTTTGGACAAAGTCCAAAGGACGCTTTTAGATAGGTTTATACGCTGTGTTTCTCCTTTGGACTTTTTCCAAAGGAGAAACACAGCGTATAAACCTAAAGGTTTTATACGCTGTGTTATATATAGGTAAAGTAAGGTTTTATACGCTGTATATAGGTAAAGTAAGTTTTATAAGAATCGAGTTTATTAAAATCCTGGAAGCGAATTGGGCAGGGAGCGAATCGTTCCTAATAAAATAGGTTTGATAAGATTTGCGTTTATAAAAACTCCCGGGAGCGAATTGTCCAGGGAACGAATCGTCCCTCCTACAATTTCTCCTAGTTGTCCAGGGAGCGAATTGTCTCTCCTACAATTTCTCCTAGAATTTATTTTCTCAGAAGGTGAATTGTCCAGGGAGCGAATTGTCGTGAGAGCGAATTTTATACGCTGTGTTATATATGGAAAAAGAGGTTTTTATCCCCTATAGAAAAGAGTTTTAAAAACAGCTATATAAAACCGCAAAGTCGGGGGGGAAACCCCCCAAAAAAGTAAAATTCGCCAAAAACCCCCGGGGGAACCCCCGAACGAACCGTCCCTTTCTTCCTACATTTCTCCTAGTGTCCAGGCGTTTCCCCTCCATCTCCAGGACCGAATTGTCCAGGGAGCGAATTGTCCTGAGAGCGAATTGTCCAGGAGCGAATTGTCCCGGAAGCGATTTGTCCGGGAGCGAATTTTCCGGGAGCGAATTATCCGGGAGCGAATTGGCGGGAGCGAATTGTCCCGGTCCTGTTTTTTACTCTGTTGAAAAAAGAAACAGGAATTTTAAAAAGCCTTGACGGGAACTTCTAAAATTTTCTTGCTGACTTCAGTGGCAATACTCAAGTTATGTAGGTTTTAGTCTTAGTTTTAAAACGTTTAACACTTTTGGAGTGGCGGAAGTACTTTACTTTTATTTTAGTTATTAGCTTTTCGTAAAAGATTTCTGATAAGTAATTATCAGGAGTCTTTTAATGTCCCAGTTTTGTTTTTTTAAATGTTGTTTTCTTTTAAAATGTTGTATTCGTTTAATGTCTCTTTTTTGTGTTTTAACATATGTGCCATAAAATTCTATTCAAATATTTACAATTTACTGTGGATTCATACCCTCGATTCAAACTGTATCGGTAACTTATTAAAACTAAAATGCCAGTTCAAATAATAATTTGTAGGAATCTTGCAAAATGGCACCATATTATTAAAAATAAGTTTCCGCTGATTCGTTAATCGAATTTAAGTGGCTTAAACAGCTCATAATAGGTAGAGCTTATTAATTTAACCCTTAAGGATTTTTTCCGCTGCGAATCTGCAGAAGGAATTCCACGCCAATGTTGATCAGTGTTAAAGTCCGCCCAGAGCGGCGTCGAGAAACGGAGTTTAACACTGAGCACACTGACGCGCAATGCCTTCTGCGAATTTGCAGCGAAAAAAAATTCCAAAGCTTTTGGACGAAAAAAATCCCAAAGCCTTTGGTTCGTTTCATACAGTAAACCCCTTTTTCAAATTGTTTTACGACCCCAATTGCTTTCGCATAATTTTATTAAATTTAATAGCTTAGCATACTGCTAATATACTCACGGTTATAATATTTTTGCAACTAAAATTAAAACTTGAAACTTGAAATTAATTAAGGAATGAAATTCGTTTAAACAACACTTTTTAACTAAGAGATTGTCTTCGAACCAAATAGTATTGCGGATTTGACTTAATTTACTATCTTTCTTGCAATCTTGCTCGCACTCGGTGTATTTTTACTTTAGTAATAATATATTTACTGATTTGTTTCAATAAGGACTTGAAAAAAAGTGCTTTGAAAAAAAAAACAACTGTAATTTTGTCTTTTTTCTATAATTTCAATTACAAAATGGAACGAAACATTCCGTGCTCTCTACGCGTACTCACAATAGCCTTTTTATATTCAATCCCGGCTTATCGCTTTATCAGCTTATTATCAGTTCGAAAACTCTTTAGAAAAAGCGGAGCTAAGTGGCAGCCGCTCCCCAGAAACATAATAGCTTTTTATAACAACGTGATTTTAGCTGTATTAAATAAAAAAAATTATAAATTTCGTTCTCGGATTATTTATATTCAGTCATTTTAACGATATATGATTGTAATAAATGTGAGAATAGGACTTGAGTCGAAATGTCGAATAATTCAAGCATTTAAAACGTAGTGGTTCTTGAGTATTTGAGCTGCCCCAAGTAATCCCCAGCGTCACACGAATATTAAAATCAGAAATTTTGACATACGTAAAATAGGTCTCTTTTTTTAATTTTAGAAATGTAAAAATAGGTTTAAAACTATATTCAATAAAACTTATACAAAAAATTGTTTTTTTTTAAACGTTAGACCGTAAACAACAAAAATGCTTTTTATTCTTAATGTGCTACATTATTGTTAAAAATTTAAGGCGGCACATTTTATAGCATATATATTTTGAGTTTTGAAAATATTTTTGTCATAATTTAACTATTTAAAAGTTTTGCATATTTGCGATTTGTTATGTTTAAAAGCTAAATAGATTTTAGTTACTGATAAAAAAATACATTACGCTTTAATATGACAAATAACTTGTTTTGCCCTTTGGACATTGGATTCCATAATTCTTTTTCAACAAATGGAAAAATTCGAAATCAAATCCGTTTTATGTAAAATCGTTTTTTAATAATTTTTAATTTTTCAATGGTTTGAATTTTATTAAATTTCAAAGAGAGGTGTGGAAACGTCCTTAATTGATATGTTGTAAACACGTTATCAAAAATACAAGAGAAAATGGTTTTAAATTACCCTTTTTCATTGTCTTTAAGTAGATGTCTTATATACCGAATACACAGACAGGTATTTACTTACAAATTTATTATTTATAGAATTCTAATAAAAGTTTGTTTTATATTTCTGCCTGGTTCTTAAATTTCCGGGCGTCAAATCTACTACTTCGCTTTTTGTTATATTTCTTTATGTTTACGTTATGTTTACGGTTTGTTAGCCTTAATCGAATATAGTAATATTTATGTTCGGAACATTTTGTTAAATAATCCTCGTAAAACGGGCTTTAGAAAACTCTGGAAGGCGGGTTATAGGAAAGTTAAAAGCGAAAAGCCACAGACTTAGGATGGGATATTGTTGAAAGTATGAGTTACAAGACATATGTCAGAGACTACTAAGGTACAATACATGAAGTACATAGGTTATAAACGATATAAGTAAAAAGAAAGTAACAAATATTTGGAAGGAAACAGTTCACTTAAAAGGAAAAAACCCGTGTATAAATAAATGTAAGAAAACTATAATTTAAAGAATTCCTAATTAAAAACTAAAAACACGTTTTAGTTTTTACATTAAAAAAAAACTAAAAAAGGTGAGATGGAGAAATGTATACTATTGGAAAATGGGTTGGTTGTAATCAAGATGAAAAAGGTGGTGTCTAAAAAGATAAACAATTGGCCTTTATCCAAAAAAGCATTAAAATTTGTTGTGTTTAGCATAATCTTGAAATATTATTTACACAAAAAGAAACAATTCTAACAGTTAGCAGATATATAATAGCGTATTGGATATCTCAAAGAATGTGATACCATAGTTTAAAACAGTTTTAATTTTATGCCGAGTGCAATCCCTGGTAGCTTATTACAAGTTAGAATTGCTGAAGCCTAAAATAATTTGGAAACCAAAAATTTTTGAAATTAATTTCAACACCTAAAGGTAAACCCATTGTGGCTGCAACAGTTGTTCGTTAGATTAAAAAATGCCCCCCCATTAAGTAACCACTCAAATCACGAGAATTTGACGTCACTTTTTCAGCCAATAAATATTCGATTTAATACGGAGAATATGTTTGATAAAGTGACGTCAGATTATCGTGATTTGAGTGGTTACTTAATGGGGGAATTTTTTAATCTAATGAACAACTGCTGCAGCCTCGTTGGGTTTACCTTTAGACTGAAGGTAAAGAAGCAAGCCTAAGCCTAAACTATAAAATCACAAATTTATTAAATCACAAATGACTAAAATTACTCGGTTGAGTTTCTTCGGCTGCGTGGATCCCGACCAATTTTTGCCAAAAAAATTACATTGTTTAAAAAGAAGACATTGTTAAAAATTAGTACTAAGTGAAATAAAAAAATGATTATTGTTTGAATGTAATGACTTGTTTTCTTCTAAATAGTAAAATAACTATTATAAAACTTATATGCGTCGTTGCTATGGCAAAATGAGCCACAATTCGTATAAAATATATGTGACTGTGACTCATTTTAATCAAGACCCTATTAACCACAGAATAAGTCACATTCACGCGTATTTTATAATGACAGTGGCTCATTTTGCCGTAGTAACGACGTAAAGCTTAAAAGTTTAATTTTTTCTCAAATAGTTTTTTTCAAATAAAATTTTTGTAAAGCTGGTTGATGCAGTGGGGCTACTTAAACATTATGCAAAAATAATTTTTTTCTTTTAAAAAAGTCTAAATTAATTTGTTATCAAAATTCTACTAGGTACTAAAATATTATAAATTAATAAAACTTTCCTGACCTAACACCTTAAAATTTCGAAAGTATAGAACTGTATTTTGATTACTTTTAAATGTTTTTGATACTACATTTTACTTTACCTAAAATGCAATTTATTAATCAAATGAAAACAATTTTATCCCGCATAAAAAATTTATACCTTTTGATGTATAAGTGTAATGAAAATGTTTTTTTCAATCGAGGTAGCTTCTAAATTTTAATTCAAAAACTACTTTTTATAAACATTTTTATAAGGTTATCGCTAATCCTAAGTAAATGTTGGAAACATCTGAATAAATATATTTCACAATTAATTCACTGGTTTTCACTTACGTTTCGTGGGCTGTTAGTTTAAAATAAATATAGCAATATCTATGTTATTTTATTTCAAAATAATCATTTTTAACATAATTATTTTCCTAAATATTAGTAACTAAGTCAGAAAACGAATGCAATATTCCCAATTGTAAATGATTCCAATTTTAAAAATTAACGATTCGTCACACAGACTTGACCTCAGCCTGAGGAGGTTTCACGACGATTAGTGTTTATCTGTGCTTAACTAACCGACCGAAACGCTAGAAAGCGAAGTTTTAATTTCAGTAAGTGAGATTTTGTTAAGTAAAGTAAACTAATTTTGGATAAAAATAATTATGTTAAGAAAACATCTAAAATTAAAACTTATACTTGATATTTTTATTATTTATTGTGTTTTGAACATTTTTACCCAATAATAAATTGAAAAGTATTTCACAACCAAAAATAAAGTATTTTTTATTTTATATGTTATAATCATGCACTTTTGCAAAAGTTAAAAGTAAATAATTTGTTTTAATCGGAATATTTTGATTAATAAGCTCGAATGATTTTAAAAAAATTAAGTGCATAACTAGTAAGATATTTTACTATCAGCCTCTTCTGCGCCAAAACCAGACCTAATATTAAAAACATAAATTTTTTATATGTAAAGACGCTTTCTAAGACGAAATTTAGGGAATTAGTATGGAAATATTGCAAAATTTCCGAAAAATTGGTGTGGATAGGTTTGATTGATAAAATAAAACCCAAAAACTTTAGACCCAAGAAAAAAGTTTGAATTTTTTAAAAGTTAAAATTTAGGGTTTAGGCATAGGCTTCGTCAGAGCACATACTTTAATTTTATTATAGCTGGCAGAATTGGCTTTAAAATTTGTCGGTTGCATTGAAAGTTGCCTCGATTTTACCAATCCGAAATTCAAATATGAAGCTAGGATCCCTTGGTCCTGTAGGTAGACAACTTAGAACCGTTTGTTTAAAGTAAACATAAAAAACTAAACCGACGCCATTATATTATTTAGGGTTCCAGGATTTTATTTTGATGCTTTAAGTTTTCATAACGGTTCGGTCTTCAGAGCCGTAGGTAAAAAATTTGGAGTAATTTGAAAATTTTTGAAACCCAGGAAGAGCGAAAATGGGATATTGAAGGCCTAAATAAGCAAATACTTTTGGCCTAAGGTGTAGGTTTAGGCTTAGGCAGTTTTAGCGTTTTTACTTTCGGTTCAAGCTCTTAATTTAGGTTTTAATCTTCAGTTTTTTTACTTACGACTTTAAGTACCGAAAGACGCTTCAATTCAACTGGTTTGATAAAATTTCCACGCTCAACTAATATCAACGCTTGAGTAGGAATATAATGTTTGCGAAACGAAATATGGTGCAAGTTACTAACTGATAAATAAATCATATTTCTACTTGACTACTGAAGAAGTTTTTTATATATCGGATAAAATTATTAATCCGTATTATTTATTCTATTGCAGTTCCTATTTCTCCAGCTATCCGGCGACTTGTACCCGAGAAAAAACAGCGGTTTCGGACGCAGTCAGTGGCGAGGCGGCGCAGTTGATTTAGCGCGGATTGCTTAATTGGCCGGAAAAGAGCGGGGTTAATTGCCTCGGGTTTTTTACCGCCGATTAAAAATGACAGATTGCGCCGCGCTCGGTGTGCAAATGGAGCACGGCGAACGAAAATCATAAGTAGCCGCGTTGAAACGTGAACAATCTGGGAAATAAAAAAGCCCAGGGAAATTCTGTCGCCGGCGATGCTGAGCGCCCTCCCGTCGTCGTCAAGAAAAAGCCGCACAGTTCGATTCAGCGAGGATTTAATCATGGCCGAGAGAGCGGAACTGTCCAAACTCAGACCCGAAAGTATATCGCAATTTATTTATTAACTCAAGGGTTTCATTAGTCTGGGTTTACGTGTCCCTTTTACACCTGAGTAAAAATGAAATAGTTCCAGACGTTCTCTCGTAGACAATGGCGAAAAAGTAATGAAATAGGTTCTAAAACTTTGCTTTCAAATCAAAGGCGCGGAAATTTTTTAATGCTAAAAAACAATATTAAAATATTTGTTGGAGGCAGCGAGGAATACCTATAATTAAATATTTTTATAAACAAAACTAAATATATTTTTCCAGCAACAGGCAGCTAAAATATAAACATATTTGTTAGAATTAGAAATTTTCCAAGTTTTTTTAGAATTGAAGTTTGGAAATATAAAAAATATTTTCCCTTTAGCTACTTCTACTAACAAATTAGGTTCCTACATTAAGAACGCGTCTAAATAAAACACATACATTTTGTGTTATTAAGACTGGGTGAAACTGTTCACATTCTAAATGTCTGTTTTTTATCTATTATTTGTATAATTAAAATTCTATAATTTAAAAAAACTACCATAAATGCCTTTTTTATTAAAACTAAAATCAAACTCGTCGCACCTTACTGAAATCGCTTCTCAACAGCAGCGACAACAAGCGAAACGAAAACAAACTCTTTTTTTCATGGAAGATTGCACAGAACTGACAAAACTAAGATCTAAAAGTATATTTTTCTCTATTTTTGAAGCTAAAATGTTTCTTTTAATTAAATAAGGTATAATTTTGTGTATAGACCCACCCGTCCTCTCTACAAAACTCACTGCATTTCAAATATCAATACATTACAATACTAATCTTAATCTTGAATTTCGAAAAAAAAATTCCTAAACTCACCCCAAAAATAATATTTAGGTATACGCATTTTTCAAGAATGAAGCTGAAAATAAAATTTTAAAAAAATTGAACGTTTTTATTAATTAAAAATAACAATTAGGTACTTACTAGAAAAGCACATTGTAGTAAGTAGCTTTGACTTTCAAAAGTAATAATCGGCTCACCTTCAAAAGAGTCCCGGCACAAAAGAGTCCTGAAAAAAATCGCAGCTGGCACAAAAGAGTCCTGGCACAAAAGAGTCCCGACACAAAAGAGTCCTGAAACCAAACAAAAAATCGCAGCCCCCCCTGGCAACAATAAATTTTTACAGCTTACAGAATATTACCCGGCCTGTTAGACACAAAAAATGGAGCAGAAAAGATCCTGGAGAAAAAAATAAAAAAAAACAAAAAAAACCTGTTTAATTTAAATTTAACTATTAATGTTTTCCGGAGAAAACAGAATTTTTTAAACAAAATTTTTTTCAACGTGTATTTAAACGATAAAATAGCCTAAAATGCGGATAGAATAAATTAAAACATAATCAAACAAGTCTCTTCATCTGCTTGAAATGGCTGGAGCCCCGGAGCTTGATATTGAAGGGTAGAAAAATCACTTCTGTTAACTTCTCCTTTTTTTAAATCACCTATTTTTTCTGCTTTAAAAGTAAAGTATACCACTTTAAAAGTAAAAAATTGTTTAAAAAACTACACAAAAGATTTGAAAAATTATAAAGGTTACAATGGAAATTCTAATGTATCGAAGAGAATTTCGCAATTATATTAGGAGGTTATGTTCGTTTTAGTAAAAGATTCATCAATTAATATTTATTTAATGGTATATTCAATTTTTTTTATTACAATTTACTTTTTTATTAAAATTTACTTTTTTATGTGTTTTTTATTCATTATATAACTACTTTTTAGGTATTTGTGGTACCCATTTTTATCTCACCTCCCATTATTAATATAATCATCATGCAAAATCTTTCTGTACATTCGGAATTCTGTCGTAATCTTTTATAATAATTTCAAAAATGTTTATAACATTTTTTTTTAAATTTTAACTTAAAACGAATTATAAAACAAAATTGGACACATCTGGTTGTCCTTACAATTACGACGAAAACACTTATTTGATAAAAATTGTAATATTTTAACTATGAACAAAAAATTTATCCCAACTAAAATACTTATTTAGACATGATTTTGTTACTCAATTATGACAAAAAACACTAATTCAATATTATATATTTTATACCCAAACACAACACATGACACAACACAGCACACACACAAACCCAAACACATGTTTTTCTTATTTTTTAAATACTTTACAAAACTTTGAGCGCATTAATAACTAAATAATAAAAATACTTAAAAACATAAATTTTTTACCGGCGTAATTCTTCACACTACTTCTTAAAAGGCTAATTAAAAAAACAAATAAAAAACTGGAAGACATTGGTAAATAAAAAACAAATAAAAAACTGGAAGGCTAAGGTGTGAACATTGTATCTTAGCGGTGAAAAATGATTTTATGCCAGGACTCTTTTGTGCTCGCAGCGCTTGGGCGTATGAATGCATTTTCTCCAGGACTCTTTTGTGCCGGGACTCTTTTGTGCCAGGACTCTTTTGTGCCAGCTGCGATTTTTTTCAGGACTCTTTTGTGCCGGGACTCTTTTGTGCCGGACCCGTAATAATCTAATATCTAATATTAAAGTAATTTTAAACCCAAATATATCATTTTTTTCCATCTTAAAGGACAACACACAATAGTATTAAAGATTTTTATTTACTTGTTTTTTTAATCAGTAATAAAATTACAAAACACAAAATTAAGAGTGCAGAAATACAATATTCTAAATCTTCATTTTGTTTTTTAAAATGAAATGATAAATTTGGTTTAAAAATTGGGTTAACATTCACAAGTTATGACTGTTTTTGGGAGCCAAATATTAATTGCAAAGTGTTTTTGCAGTAATTGTTAATTCTGAAAAAATATTGCGGGTTTTAAAAAAATTAAATTTCAGGTCTTCGCTTAAAGAACGCGTACCTCCTTAATTTTAAGTTTTTTATGTGATGGTTTTTAATTTCAGTCAGGACTCAGAACTAGGATTAACATATAATAATAATATAAACTGATTTTTGAAGTGGTGACTCTTTTAAAGTGAAAGCGTCTATACTTTTTCTAAAATTTTGCGTTTAAAAAACAAATTAGTAATATTTTGTGTGAAAGGTTTTTGATACGAAGGTTTTAAATATTTTTTAGAAAACCTATTTTTAATTTTTTAATTTTCTTTTTAGGCGACGATTACGATGATGACGATAATGATATCATCAAAACTGGAAAAGTTGGAGAGATATTCGGCTTCATTTTGCAACTAGTGTCTTGGTGTGGATTTGAAACTTTGTTAAATGACCAAAGAAAAGCGCCAGGCCTATTAATACTGCTAAGTCTATTAGCATTGCTTTTTTTAGACAGAAGTTGCACTGGAACTGCATAATAAACATGAAGTATATTTACCATACACTATAAAATTACTTGCTAGCTACAGCTAAAAATAAATAACGCTATTTTATATTACAATAATTATTCTTATATTGTAGATTGCAGACTTTTGGTGTAGACTAGACTATCACTGGAGAATTTTTACTGTCACTGTTGATTTTTGCTTCAAAACCAACTTTTTTAAATTTAAACTGACAAAGTGGGGGCAATAATTCTTGTAACGTTTGATTTTCGAAAAAATGAGTATCTGGTAAAAAAGAACTTCGGGTATTTGACATTCAAACTAATTCACCTTCGGGTTTAATTTTTCTTTCCCTTTAAGCCTGGTTGACGCCAAAGACAAGTGTCAAGGGACTGCAAGGACAAATGACGGTCTAAAGCCCGGTTCACACTGAGGTGGCAATGCCACCCGTGGGAATGCCACCGCCACCGGTGGGAATGCCACCGGTGGCATTGCCACCGCTAGGTTCACACTAGGGTGGAAATGCCACCGCTAAAGAGCATTTTGTTCGCGTGTAGAGCTAAAAATTTTGTTTACTTTTTTTACTCTTTTTTTTACTTTTTACTCTTATTCATTATTTCCCAGCTGTTTGCCTGGTTAATTCTGTCCATGTATGTTTTTTCTCGCTTGTAATAAAGTTCCTTGCGGTTCCGGACTTGATCAGAAGCTCATCGGAATCAGTAGCCGTATTTTTATTTCTAAAAGGTGGTCGAAGAAACAAACGAACTTAAAAGTTTTTTTTTAATTAATACAGGTAAACGATTTTGTTTTTAGATTTTTTTAATAATCCTGTTTTTAGATTGTTTACCCTTTTAACCTAAAGCCGCGCAATAAATTATATTAGAAACTGTGCAGCAGAAAAATTTGCAAATCTTTTATTAATGCATAAAAAATTGCAAATTCATATTCAAGCACTTTCCATTCTATGTATGTACGTGTGTTTAAAATTCGTAAAAACTAAAAAAACTTTTTTCATAAAAGATCATTTGTTTTTGTTTGTTTTGCTAAACAGCGTTTTTGCTATATAATTTTTTCATTTATGCAATTTACGCGTTTTTACGCGTTTTTCTATTTACACCGCAATATTGTTTGCCGGTTTTGCTTATACAATGAAAGCGTTTATGTAAAAACCGTAATATTTTCATTGATTTTTTTAACAATGCGCGCGTTCCCATGCGTTTTTGTTCTTGAGAGAGCTGCCACCGATGACGGAGTTGTGGATCGAACACAACAGCGGTGGCAATGCCACCTCGCGGTGGCATTGCTACCGCAAGGTGGCATTGCCACCTCAGTGTGAACACGTTATATGTTTAACGTTGGACACAACAGCGGTGGCATTGCCACCTCAGTGTGAACCGGGCTTAATGGTGCAAACCGCCCACGAAACGTGCCGTCTCTTGTCACTCCGGTGTGAATCAATCTTTATGGGTTTTTAACAGTCTTGCCGAATTGAGTCACTGTTCAATTAGTTCAATTTTTCGAATTTCTTTTTACCCGAATGTCATTTTTTAAGGTTATTTTATTCAAAGTTTTTTTTAGAACGGAAGAAATACTAAAAAAATGGCATATATTGTATCATACGTGTTGCATAGTATACTATATGTTATTTATATTTTTTAAATTTGAAAACATTCTAATAAAAAATTTGCGATTTAAATTTGAAGCAAAACAACATTCTAGTGAATTAAGTTAAGTGATAATCGGGTTATTTTAATTTTAAACTACTAAATATGATATCAAATTCACGCCAGGTTAATTATTCTTGCGACTTTCCCGTTTTCCATGGTTGTGTGCATGGTGATCATCAGAGAGTACGAAAGAATAGTTGTATTTCGATTAGGACGTCTGACTAGAAGAGGTTCAGTGTTCAACAACAGATCCACAACTGAATCAAAATCAAATATTTTATTCAAGGTAGAACACCACAGTTTTATTTTGACGGCAGATCTTTTCTAATTAACTTTTACTAACGTATTTGACCTGCTGATTTAATTTTTGACATTCATTTTTCTTAAAAAAATTGTTATCGTCCACAATCATTATAAATGACACCAATAAAATACATGTCAAAATACAATACATTAATAAAAATCATTACCAAAAATATTCTTTTTTTTTTTCATTTTTCCTTTAGCGTATCTTGAATAATGAACACTTTTTTTATTTAAAAAGTTAAAAATTAAAAGCCGGTCTTTTTTAATTAATTTTTTTCGACAATAAAAATATTCCCTATGGGAGACTCGAAACTACGGATCCTACAATGTAAGTCCGACGCTCTAACCACTCAGCTACTGGCCCATCTGAGGGTCCTTCCTTAAAAGCTGGTTTTAAACAAACGTTTAAAAATCTAGTTTCTCGGCGTAAAATCAAAAAACTTTAAATGAAAATTGAAAAATTTGATTCGCTCAAATTTTAATGAAAGTTTAGAAATAGTTAGACACAAGTCTAATCAATACTTTGAATTGTATTTGATTATGAAACTAACTTAGGATTTTTTTTATTTGATTTTTCTTTTAAAAACATCGATTTTTTTAATTTTCTTAAAATTTTGATTTACGTTTGACTCCAAACCACATCTAAAAGATGCCCCCTATTTTTTGTTACCTTTCTATAAAATTGCAGCAAAATCTGAGCGAATCAAATATTTTAAATGGCCGAAACTGTTTTTGAGCTTTAAATTCATCGAACTATATCTCGAAATAAAACAACCGATAAACGATGAAATTATTACCGTTGAATACATCATAGTTTGAGCTTTCGATCGCACTATACTTTTGTCGGACAAAAATTAATATCTAAGTTGATATCTAACTTAGTAAAAATCGTCATAACTGTGGTGGTCTACGTTAAACTGCTAATATTTTACGCAAAACACTAAACTAAATAGAACATATAATTTCATTTCGATACAGATTAAGAATTTATTAAGGAAAGCCCTCTTCCCATGATATTCATTTTTTTAAAACTTACTTTCTTCAGCTTAATTTTTTCCCTCACCTAAAGGTTTTTTTCCTTACCTTAATTTTTTTGAAAAATCAAAATTTTCCTTTTTATGGTTTTTTTATGCTGCTACATGGATTAATTACAATGTATACTATTGGACTTGTGACAACTTTCGGTGTGATAATAAGTCTAAGCAAAGTAAGAAAAATTGGGTCTATTAACCCTTGTGATTTTTTCGTCTAAAAACCGCTGCATATTTTTAGAAGGTATTCCACGTCAGTGATGCACTGTGTTAAATTCGGCGCCACCCGCATCTGACGGCCTCCGACAGGCGCGGCGTTTAACACAGTGCAGCACTGGCTCGGAATACCTTCCACGGATATGCAGCTGAATGAATCCCAAAGGGTTAAAAGGAGATTTGCATTTCCGCAGCACCGACTTTAGCACGAATCTTTACGCAGCTATTATCAATAGACGTGTGAAAAACTGCTAAAAGCAAATCTGCTGCAGCTTTTTCCATGTTTCACTAAATTTTGTGGATAAAATGTTTATTTTAAGGTAAACTTTTGCAACTATATAAAAAAATTCTTTCTTCCAAATTAAAAAAATTGTATGCGATAATTACAACGTTTTCAGTGTGAATCACGTTGAGCAAGGTGCAATGTACTTTTTTCCATGCCCCAATCTTCGTGTAATTAACGTGAACACTGTTCAATGTACAAAGACCTTTTATATTTCCGCATTATGGAAGTTCATTATCGATTGAGTTACATACGAACGCAGATTTTGGCAAAAAGCCAATACAATATATTAATAACAGAGCGCACACATGTGCCCAGTTAACCTAAAGGTGCCTTTCCCACAGCAAAGAGACCGAATATTTAAATAATTTCATCCCATGAGACATAGCCAGATTCATGTTGTAAATGACCAAATATAAATAAAACTCTGTGTTGCTAAATATGGTACTGGGTCTTTAGAGCCTTAAGCAGGGAACTTGGAGCCATCGAAAATTTTTGGGAACTTGGAGCCACGAGCAATGGGAACTTAGAGCCTTTATAAAAAATTGGTTTTGGGCTATATTTAGGCTTTGCTTAGGCTTAGGTTAACGTTTTAGCGATTTTTATTTTCGGCTCCAAGTTCCCATCTTTAGGCTCCAAGTTCCCCACTTACGGCTCCAAGTTCCCTATTTTTGGCTCCAAGTTCCAGCTCCAAGTTCCCAAGGCTCCATCGACCCTAAATCAATATAAAAATTTTATTTTCATTTCAAAAATAATATTTTTAGCCAGTAATATGTTGAATTTAAGCCTGCAAGTCTACCGAGCTAAAACAGCTTTAACAAAATTAGCGGCATATAAAATTTTGCTCGAGCTTTTCTTGTAAAATCAAACAACCATCGCGTTGATTATTTTTGAAGACGCCTTGAGAATTGATGACGTCAGAAAAAATTTAAGTTGAAGTTTTTTATACTATGAGTTGTCTTTAAGTTATTTACAACCAACAATATACTTAATTATAATTAAAATGTACCTTTACCTTTTTAAATTTTTAAAAAAATACATTAAATTAAAATTAAATTATATTACATTGTGTTGCTGGCACTGAACAAATTCAAAGGTTTACGGGGCCCTGGAATGGTTTTTGTTCTTCCGTGCATCGACTCATTCAAGGTAGAAATGAATTATTTTTAAAAAAAAGCGAATTATCATTAAAAAATAATTTGGTTTCGGTTTTAACCTAGGAGTGTGATGGTTTGGTTTTGGTTTTGTCAATCAGGCTTGCGGTGACTCCGGAATCATTTTGTGGGTTTGGTTGGCATAGTTTTGACTGAACTGTCTCACTTCTGGGTATGTTATTGCAGTCAGGTTGTGGGTTTCAGTTGTCAAACGCGTTTATCTTTTATTTTATTTATTTATTTTTTGGTTTCGTTTATGTAAAAGGTACATGCAATTTCAAGTGCAGATTTAACTAGCTTATGTATGTTTCCTGTTATATATTTTTTTCAATAGAGACTTTTGTTAACATCGATAAAATTAAATAATATAAAAAGGTTTAAACAATATTTGTATAACGCCATAAAGGAATGTTTTGACGACCATTCTTCTTCCGATTTCTGTTCACTAACATTCTATTATGTAAATTCTTCTTGAGACCTTACATTACGATGAAATTAAATTATGGTAGTGGTCCTTAGTTCAAATTTCCAAGTTCCTTTACAATGCAAAGGGCTCTGAATTTTAAAGTCTTCCGTGCGTTTTTATAGATGCGTGTTAAATTTCCATCACTTTTCGTAAGTTGATCCATTCCTAATACTTAAAAAAATTTAATAACTCACAACACAACCAGTTCACTTCTACCTTAATAGCGCATCGACCTGCGGGTTGCTTCCTATCAAGTCCCGCCGCAAGAGATCCTCAGTAAAGATTCCGTCACCGTGTCCGTGGATGCTGTGGTTTATTTCAGAATTGTGGATCCTGTTGCGTCAGTGAATAACGTCGATGACGCCATTTACAGCACCAAACTTCTCGCCCAAACTACACTCAGGTTTCCAGCGTCTCTTATATTATTTTATATTAACGTTGTTTCCACCCCAAATATTATGCTTAGTAGCTCCGGCAAAATTAAATTTAACCCCGGAGCTCCACCTTAAATCAGTAATCTAAAATTTATTTATGAGCGATTGCCTTTAGAGCTGACTCTTGGATCAGAGTAATGAACCCAGCGAAACATTTGCAAACAGAGTTTGCAAAAAACGTCTCAGCTGGGGGGGGGGGGCTTAGAAAACTAAGGGTGCATCCCCATGGTTCACTACCGGATCTTTTAAGGTTAAATTCAGCTTTTGGCTGGGGACTTTCACCCCGCACCTACAAAAGGTGGTACCTGGCGGATCCTTGAGCGATTGCCTTTAGAGCTGACTCTTGGTCGGTTAGACCCAGCGAAAGAGCTCCACCAGAGTAAAACGCGCGGGGGGGGGGGGGAACGGGCCCCCGGAGAAAATCAGTAATCTAAAATTTATTTAACCTTAAAATTGTTTTTAGTTGTTTTAGCCGTATTTTTGGAATTTTTTTTAGCGTTTTTAATATTTGATTAACTATTCAAAAACTTATAATAAAAATAGAGTTCGATCTTCCTTCGGTTTCCCGGCTTTATAGAGTAATATGGAGCCAGAAAAACCGGAGTTCTGGGAACGTCACTATTCAAAACAATGTAATGTGAAAAAAGGTTAAGAAAGTTTTACAGTTTCAAAAAAAAAACATTTAAACAAAAATTAGCGTTTTTAGAACAAAACTCTTTGCATACCACAGTTACAGTTCCCAGGTGAGAAACGAAGCGGGCGTTTTGATCCCAGCAAACTGCAAACTTTTTAAAGTAGATGTAAGTATGGGAACTCTAGTAGGGCACGCTGAAACCTGTGAAAAAAGGAATGCCCTGGGCATGAAAACGCTCACCGAAATGCTTTCCGAACGCGAGGCCTTAGCCCAGATCATCGAGGGCATCCTGGACGAGGGGACCACGGACTGGGGCATCAAAGTGGAACGCGTGGAAGTGAAGGACATCCGACTCCCGCCCAGCCTCACCAGGGCCATGGCAGCCGAGGCCGAGGCGGCCAGAGACGCCCGGGCCAAGGTGGTGGCCGCCGAGGGGGAGAAGAAGGCCAGCCTAGGCCTCAGGCAGGCCGCCGCTGTTATCGAAAAATCCCCGGTGGCGCTTCAGCTGCGCCACCTGCAGACTTTGAACAGCATCGCAGCGGAGCACAATTCCACCATCATATTTCCGGTACCGATCGATATATTGCAGCTCCTGATGCCGCCATCGTCACGCGGTAACGATCGAACTAAAATGATGATTTCACCGATCGGAGAGGAAACTGAGCGAAGCGGATCGGAATGATGCTCGGCTGGGATTTTTATAGGTTTTTTTAAATTACTGAACTTGTAATAAACATAAAGTATAGCGCATGCTGGATTGCGTGGAAACTATACTCTGTTCAAAAATGATTGAGATTAGGAAAATTTTTCCGATAAGTAATATCGCTAATGGTACGGTTCATTTATACAGAAACTTTATTAACTTATTTAATTTAATAGTAGCTATACATTGGTATAATTATCATCTAAATCAATTGTACCGTTAGCCAAATATCCCCTCCCCAAAGAAAAGCTTGTTACAATCTCATTCATTTTTTTATTTTAATACTTTAATGCCTATACATCTTTTTAAAATCGAAGTCATATGTTGGCGAATAAAAAACAAAAATCGAAAAAAAATTATTAGGTTATTTTTTATGAATGCATGATATGTCCTGATTGTGGGCGTAGTTTTTTATTGGAAGAGTTTGGTTCAAAAGCATAATTAATATTTTTGCGATAAAAAATATTGCTACAAATATTTATATAAATCGGTTATTGCATTTGAGTGATACTCGATTTTTACTACAACCGGGAAAAACGGGGAACTCTGCGGAGAATTAAAACGTTTTATGTTCAGGCTCTATGTAAATTCATATTTTAATGCTAAAATGCAGGAATCGAACCTGGACGAAATATACGTTTTTTAAATACATTTAAAGATTTATGATATGCTGCATTTTTGAATATAAATTTTGGTTTTTCGTATATTTTTTTCTAAAAATTTATTTTCAAAAAAATTTGCGTGCTTTGAGTCTATTGTCTATCTATATCCCGCTCTTTTTTCATCACTTATTTTATATTTAAAAAAAACTTCATAAGGTACAGTAATTTCTTCATAAGGTACCATTTAGTGGGTTACTTTATGTTTATTATAAATTTACTGAACGTTTTTAATTGTTGTAAAGCTCTGTAAGCACTTGTTTCATTAGAGAGATATCTAACTTATATGTATGAGCTACATTGTATTGTTGAAAAATATTGTGCTTATTTTGGTTACGCACTCGGCCATTAATAAACTCGATGGTGCTTTTATTGTAATAAGGAACCATGCACCTGTATAACACATTCAGTTTTTTGGTTGTTTTGAATAATTAAGTGTGTTTAAACATTAAATGTGCGCATCAACCAACTAGTTGCAAAGTAAATAATTCCAAACGTAGGTATTCTGAAAAAGGCAATTAGTAATCTAGGCCGATCGGGCCTAAATTAAAAAAAAATGTCATAGCCTTTTTGCAAAAACGAAAATATCAAACTTAAACTAAAGCCTTTTCAAAAATCATTGAGACTGAAAAAATTGTCTGTCAGCGGTAGAGACTGGAAAGTTAAAGATTAGCATAGCATATCTCGCTAACGGTACAGTTGATTTGAACATATCATTGAATAGCAACCATTAAATTTATATAAATAAATAAAATTTTTGTATGAGTCATCCGTACCGTCAGCGTGATATGCTCACCTGAAATTTTCTCCAGTTCAATTGTACAAGAGTTTATTTTCTTTAGTATCAATTATGTTCGAACAGACTTTAGGAAGGTTTTTTAAGGGAGCAGTCCTTTTTGGGCGATACAGGAATATAATTCTTGGGTTGGAAAACGCAAAAAAATTGAAGGTACTTTTCACCTTACTGAACTTCGAATCGGCAAATCGTAAGAAATCTGCTGTACTGCACATTAGCACATCTAAAGTTGTTTTTTTTATTAACAACATTTGACAAATATGGTTCCAAAATTTTATTTGCGTTTTATCTTTAAATTTTATCATTGGTCTTTTGTTTTAACAACATTATAAAACCTATGTATGGTTGGAAAACAGTATTATCCAAAAACTACTATGAAAAAATGTTATTAGAAGCACAATACTTCGGAAAACTCGCAATTTCATACAAAAAATTCATAATATTAATATTTGGTTTATAATATCTGTTCATTAGTGTTTTGTGTATAATTATTTTAAACTTATATTTCTGCAGTATTTTATAATTTTTTGGTTGTTAAAACTAACCGTTATGCAAAAGTTATCGCAGATGGTTTTGTATTATTAAAAATTCTGCAAAGTCGAAATTTGCTGTATAAACGATTCCCTGCGCTATAAAACAAGTCTTTTCGCGTGGCACGCTATGAAACCGCGCGGTTTTACTGCTCGGGGCTGCAACTTTTGACTTTACAGTAATGTTTGCATAGGAAATTCTGTCTTCACGGAATTTTTTCTATATCATCACGGAATTCACGTCTTCACGGAATTCACAAAGCGGGGTATACACGGTGTATAAACCGAGTATGTGTATCCAGTGTATACTCCGTGTAAACTACGGTATATTTGGGTGTTTACGCGGTGTTAGTTAATTCGGACAAGTTAACACCGTGTAAACACCCAAATATACCGTGGTTTACACGGTGTATACACCAGATACACATACACGGTGTATACCCCGCTTTGTGAATTCCGGCCCAGCTGTGCGTATTGATATCAGTTCATTCTGTTCGGATTAAAGCAACACTTGTTGATATGTGAAAAATTAGATCATAAGTTTCTTAAAAAAATTTTAAAAATTCGGAATCTTTAACCCCTTCATTGATAACTATTTTGTATTTAATTTTTTATACTTTGATGAAAACAAAATACACAATCTTTAAGCCTCCTACTGTATAACTTGTATTTAGCAATTTGGACGCATTTTTGGTGGCAGGGAAGACTTTTTCACCGATTTACTAAACCAAAAGGTCCTGAAAACCAAATATAAAGTTTCGATTTTAAGTGATCGATAAAAAAAACGCTTTTTATTAAAAAAATGTTGTACTTAGTTTTACGTTAAATATTTAAAGTTTTAAAAGAATCTCCAAAATAGCCAAAAGAGCTATCAAAAACTGGACTTTTAATATTTTTATTAGAACATTTTATACTAACATTGAACCGTGCTCAAGATTAATTTTTTTACCGTACTCTAAACCAGACAACTATTAAAATAAAAAAATTATTCTAAAAAAAATATAATATGGGAATTCGTAAAGTTGTTTGAATATAGAAAAAAAACTGGTTAGGACGAGTTATTTTGTAACCAAACATATATTAATAAAGAGTATTTTATTGAAAAGTGGTGCGTAATTGTATATATTTCTTATTAATGTGATTCTATTTGTACGTCGTGCGTACATTGTATGCAATTTCATGCCAAAGATTTGATCTCATTTCAGTAAAATTTTTAAATAAATGTGTTTTTGGATGTTGCTGAATTTAAAATATCAACGGTAAACAAAACAGTAAAATAGCATGTTATTTTTAGTAAATTAATAAAAAGGTATTAGCAAAATCTTTCTTTCGTTATACCTGGACGTCAATGAATCCAGATTATGTTATGGGATTGTAAGTTATACTACTGCTATAGGTCACAAAATCCACGAGACACACGCAAAGATACACAGAAAGCATCTGAAAACATCGAAGTAATTACGTAAAAACTCTTTTTTCTACAGTAGGACCGTTTCAACGTAAACTGTTTCGTAAACTTTGTTTACATGATTACAGAACGCTACAAGTGAAAACATCGATTTTTTAAAATACATTGGTTGTGTACAAAAAAATCTTGAGACCTCATAAACATAGTGACCTTGGGTTAGTATGACTTATAATCTTAAGGTTGGTTCATTTTTTCCAAAGTGTCCAAAGGACAAACTATAAAGAGAAAAGGTCAAAAGACAAATCCAACGGTTTAAACCTGTTTATGTTTTTTTTTTCATTTCGTCTTTTAACATCTAGTCTTCGGAAAACTTGTCTTTTCGGCAAAACCTTACTTTTTTGTAACCAAACCAAAAATTTAACAACACTTAATTGTTGTATGTTTAACATAAAATAAGAAACTTTATTGCACGCGTTACATTTTAGTAACTATATAGCACAATATTTAAAAAAAGTATATATAGCATATAAAAAACCATTATAATACGCTATTAAAATTTTACAAATAACAAAATTTTTTTACTGCAAAACATAGTTATAAACTTATCCCAAATGTATGTTATATAAAAAGGTATATTTGTAAGTTTAGATTATTGTTGCAAAGGTTTTATTAATAATGGTAATGATTATACCACATGCTGTTTTAGTCGTTTTGTGAAAAGATTTAGTGAATTGATAAAACTATTTTGCTTGCGGTAAGGAACTACAGTAATTTACAACACGAGAACTAAAAACGTTTTTAGTAGCATCTAATCTAAATTTTGGTTTAATAAGTTTTACTACATTTCCTTTTGTGCGCATATCTTAACTTAATTTTAAGAACTTATTGGTTTTTTTGTCGACTAATCCATTAATTATCTTATAACACATTATTAGATCTGTATGCAAACGACGGGTTTCAAGTTTTTAAAGTCCTAATTCTGCTATCTGGTATCATATCAGAAACCGGAAAGGAACATCTTAAGTATAATTGTTTTGTGAACAATTTTTTGACATTTTCAAGACAAGTAATATCTTTAATAAGGTAAGGTGACCATACATAAAATTCAAATTCCAAAAGCGGATGGATATAGGACTTGTAGGCCCTTAACAGTAGTTCCATATCTTTCGAATTAAACGTTCGGAACAAAACGGAATATCTATTTGCTGCTTTTGCAGCAATTTCAGAACAGTGTTGGGAAAACTTTAGATTGTTGGAAATTAAAATACCCAGGTCTTTAACGTTTAAATCGCATGTAATTTCTTGGTTGTTCAAAGTATAAACAGAGTTAAAGTTGTTTGCGCCAATAAAAAGAGTATTACACTTATTAATAGGAATGTTTAGTTTCTTTCTATTTAATGGTATGTGTGTTCTTCAAATGAACACTAAAAATTCTATTTTTTGAGCCTAAGGAAAACGTAAAAATCAAGCAAACTTTATTATGATATTTTTTTTATTTGCTTGATGCTTGCTTTATTTTTGGGATGAAAACTCGCCTTTGAAAAGTGCCTTTTTAAAATCGTATTCAAAAGACGACGTATCGTTTTTAAACCCATAAAGTTAATGTTTCATTTTTAGCACATAGTTTTAGTTCGCGTCCACTGGCTCGGTTTATTCCCAACCCATTAGGGTTTAGAATAAACCGAGCCCACCATATTTCTGGAGGAGCTTTAACATATTTGCGGTATGTAAGACAAGTCTGGAATTTTTAATTCACCTGTGAATGTGGATATTAAGATATGTATAAATATAAAGCTACTTTAAATACAATCTGCTTTAAACTATTAGCTGGAAGCATGAAAGTGCTCAGGGTCAGGCCCCAGCTAACTTAGCTTAATAAGCTAAATCTATATTACATTAATATGAAACATTAATATTCTCAGTATGCTAAAATTCCACTAGATTTGGATCACAGTTTAAATTTACCAATCAGTAAGTTCCCTGTTTGCTGTGGTTGGTTTTTATCGTTTTTGGGGTAGGTAGGTTTTGGCCCTTGCCCTTATGTTTTTTACGCTCTATCATTTATAAAACGGGGGTTCTAGTGAGCACCATATGAACGCCGGTGTAATCGTTCAAGTTCTTTCACGCTATAGGGTAGTGCATTTAATTTCGGCACTTTTCCCAATTGGGCATTTTTGATTTTGGACTATATCTTTGGTAATCCTGGACAGAATACGACGTTTGATAGCTCAAATGAGAGCTAATTATATGTAGATGACTGTCGTGAGGTTTTTTGTTTGTTATGTTATGATATTTTCATGTGAAATTGTGTGATTTATAATTAAAAAAAAATTGTTACTCGTTTTTAGAACATGGGCATTTCATGATTACGCAATAAATTGGTTAAAAAATTAAACTGTCCTGGTAAAATTTAGTCTATTTTCAGAATTTTTAGTCCACGTGGTTCTACGTTGCGTCTGTGGTGAGCAATCGTTATAAAATAAAATAGTGTGATTTCGGCACACTATTGTTGTAGGTAAAAACGGGTTGAATTTAGTGGTCGGGTCTTAAATTGTAGTTGTAAATAGTTAAAAGACTACGTTGAAATGTGTAGGAGTCATACACTGCACTTAAACTCGATTAAGGGGGTCTTTTTTAAAAGTGCCGAAATGACCTGCACATCATTGTCACTGACACTGACATCATTGTCACTCTCGCTGACATGCATAATTTGCTGAAATTTGAGGCGGAGTCGGGTCGGTGGAATTTAGTGTTTGCTAAAAATAAAAAAAGTGGACTCAATCCGATACTTTAAGGCAAGCACTAAAATACACCTACCTACCACACCTACTACACCTACTACACCGACGGACCGACCGAGGGGTGAAAGTCCTCTTGTTACTAAAAATTTCCCTAAGCAACCTAAGCAAAACCTTAAAATCAAGCTAAATTTAATGTTTTGTTTGATTTTGAGGTTTTGCTTAGGTTGCTTAGGTCGGTCGGTGTAGTAGGTGTAGTAGGTGTGGTAGGTGTCTTTTAGTGCTTGCCTACTTTAACCTTTAATTTATTTGATTGTTTTGCAATAATACAAAAAATTACTATTGTTTCTATGTTGGTAAAATCCGAAATTATGAAAAATTTTGAAAAATTTTATATTAGAATACAGATTTTTAAAAAAACTTTTAAAATTCACTCAACATGCTAAAACCGTCGGCAACTCGCCGAAGATTTTCAACATAAAATTTTATGCTATTTTGCGAATTATTATTAAAAATCTACATGTAATTATGTGTAGAATGACATTTTTTATCTATACTCGGAGTGCCGACGTTTTATTTAGGGTATTAGTGTTTTATAGCGCTTTTACTACCAAACCGTCCGCATTTTTTAAAACCGTAGGCAGAACCGTCTGCAAGGATCACGATCGTCCTAATCCAAAAGAATCCGGCTCACAGGAGAAAACTCCGCAGGCGGAGGAGACCTGCGGTGTAAATAACCCTTTTTTAAGCTTAAGGCTATGCGTTCCTAAGCCTAAGCAAAGCCTTAAAAACAACCTAAACTTTAACAAATAGCTGCGCAAAGAAAGTTTAGGTTGTTTTTAGGCTTTGCTTAGGCTTAGGAAGGCGTAGGCTTAAACTCCGCTGCGGAGTTAGCTGCGGAGTTTTCTCCTGTTAGCCAAGAATCCTTGTGAATTAGTGTTGTGAAAATTAGGGTCAATCGCAATTCCCCAGGGCCGGAATTCACAAAGCGGGGTATACACAGTGTATACACCGTGTATGTGTATCCGGTGTATACACCGTGTAAACTACGGTATATTTAGGTGTTTACACGGTGTTAACTTGTCCGGATTAACTAACACCGTGTAAACACCCAAATATACCGTAGTTTACACGGTGTATACACCGTATATACCCCGCTTTGTGAATTCCGGCCCAGTAGTCGTATTTCCCCAGAAAATTTTTAGTCCTGATTCCCCATAACGAATTCCCAATTCCACAGAACGTTGTCTCGCTTCCCGAGAACGGGGTCTCGATTCCCCGAATGCGGTCTCGATTCAACAGAACGCGGTCTCGATTTCCCATAAGACCGTCTCGATTCCCCAGAACGCCGTCTTGATTCCCCAGAAGCACATTTTATGAAGTTGGCGTTGCATATTTAGAATTACTGTTTTCTTTAACACTTTTTTCTAACTATAGTAGATAGTAGATAGATTTTATTTCTAGTAAGTATCACAAGCACAGTTAGAAAAAAACAAAACAAAAACATGCAACCCAGTTGGGTTACAACATAAACAAATAACTGGTATAACTTTTTAAAAAAAATTTATATCATTATATCTATATGTAGGAGTCATGGCTTACTAGAAAAAAAAAAGACTAAAGGCTTTTGATAAAAAAAGCTCTCTATTTAGTCTTTTGAGGTAAATTTACATAGATATGTCACGTTTTTAAGGATTGTTTAAAAAGATATGCTAATTTTTTACTAATTTGAGTTTCATCAAGAGAGTTCCACTTATGTATTACTCTGTTAAAAAAGCTATATTTCCTACAATTAACTCTAATATGTTGTGGTTTGATTTTTTTTTGAATGACCTCTTGTGTGATTAGTGTTAAAAAGAAAGTATTTATCTGGATTTAAATTTACCAAGCGATTTACTATTTTAAATGTTTCAATCATATATGTTCTCTCTCTGCGCTCTTGTAAAGATTCTAAATTCAGGATTTGTAATCTATTTTCATAATTAGTAAATTTAAATTTACACATTTTAAAAATTCGTTTTGTAAATGAACGTTGGACTTTTTCAATAATGTGCTTATCTTTTAACATATATGGATTCCAAACAGCACTAGCATATTCAATAATAGGGCGTACAAAACTTTTATATGCGTACAAAACTTTTAAATAAAAGAAACCCACAATTAAATTACAAAAATATATATATCAAACATAGGGTATCTGACTTAATTTCCGCCAGGCCTTAAATTCGGCTACCAATCTAGGATGTTACAAAATCGGCTTATTTTTTAAACACAAAAGAACTAGCAAAAAAGCAACTGGATGAATGTTGAATAAAGTGTTTTTGCAAAAGTTTTTTATTTGTGTTATTCTGCATTATCAACATTCTTATGCAAAAAGTTTTTTTTGTGATTTTTTTAAATTTTTGCTTTGTGTTTAAACTGCATCAAATTTAGAACGAAGAGCATTATATAACTTTAAAATATCTTCTATTTTACATTCAAAATTGTTAAATTTCATATTTTGATATTTTCTTCACTTTGCAATTCTCTTTGCTATGCGTTTAACTAACTGCGCATTTTAAGATTCCGCTAATTTCAGCCACCTTAAAATCTAGGTAAAACAACCTACCGTTTTTTGCTGTTTTCAAATATCATCGTACTACCGTGATTATAAGGCTCTTTTTCCTCGTTTGACGTTTTTTACGTTTTTTTAAACAAAAAAAAAAAAAATTCAACAAAAAATATAGGTTATTAAAACTTGTTTTTTTAAGGTTTTGACATAATTATTTAAAGTCTTGCTAATAACTTTTATAGTTTACAAACGGGAAAAAATTAATTTATATGTACCAAGAATAATACCTAAGGATAAATTTGCAATCTTTAAAAATTTTTATTGCTCGTTTTGGCAATAGTTATAGCCAGTTTTTTTCTACGTGGCCGAAATTAATAGCTTGCGCCTTAATTTAGGCCACTATAAGAAGAAACTTTAAACCCCTACTGTTCTTTAAGTGTAACAGAAATTTTAAAATTTTGCATTTAAATAAAAAGTTATCGCTTATTATTACACAAAATTTTGGATCGATTGGAAAAACCAAAAAAAAATTATCCAAAAAATAAAAAAAGGTGGCCGAAATTAAGTCAGCTACCCTACCTACTTTATTTAATAATAATAATTTTTAAGAAAGATCACTTTTAAAATTAAGTTAAAATAGCCAACTAGTAGCAAAAATTTTTTCTAAGCCTTTATAAATTTTAACACTAAATCTTTTGATTTTACCAAATAAGTAAAAACATATTATCCTCTAATGTTAATAATGAGTAATGTAAAAAAGTAATCAAAAAAACCCAAACCCTATTGTATAACAAAAATAATATAATAATTTTAAAAAATTAAAAACTACCTTTTTTAGTTGGTGAAATCCATGAAAAATAGCGGGACCAATCAGGAAGTGAAAATGTCAGGTTTGGCCGACATCAAACTAAACGGAAAAACAATCAAGTTTCACAAAATATTGGAAAATGAGGAATTAAAAAGATTTGCTCCTAGCCGAACACAGCCAAAAATTTGATCAATTTAAGCTAAATTAATAGGATTTAATTAAAAATAATGTACACTTTTAAGGATGCACTAACATAATCTAACAGTTAAACGTTGACAAACCTGAAAATCCCAAATCTTTAAAACCATGAATTGCTAAAGTAACTAAAACTAAGTGGCCAAAAAAAATATATATAAATCTTAGGCGGAAAAGGGTTAGCACTTGGTATATACAATATATAAATGCTAATGTTGCCAGCTATGGTGCGCGAGATTTTTATTTTATTTTGGGTAACATTAGTAGTTTTTTGTTTTGTCATTTTTTTCAAGGGCTCTCTTGGAACATCACCCACGCAAAGACTGCCTGACTACGCGCATTTGCACTATACTTAAGCTATGTTGTTTTTTTTAAACCACAGCTACAAAGGGCCTTAGACAAACTTATTGAAGGCGTTCGTTTATTTAATATAGCACCAATAAAGCTATCTCACACAGAACAAAATACTGCGAAAAATAAGGAACGGTCAACATAGCGAAAAGCCAGGGTGAGATACAGATTAAATTAATAAATTAACTTATTTAGAAAAGCAAAACATTAACGCAGGGATAAAATGGCGGCTATTATAAATGAAATTTAACAGAATAAAAACAAACTGCTAAAATATTATTGCTAACCAAATGTCATGTTTTTAAACCAATGTATTGCTTTATCTTCAAAAGTTTTTTATTATGGTTGTATAAACACTAATATTATAAAATAAATCTGTAACAATTTTTTATATGCATATAAGCGCTGGATTTAATAAATTTTTTAATCAATGTTAATGCATGTCTTATATATTGCAACCCTAACTTAAGGTATACAAAAAATAAGGTTCACAAAAAGTACAAAAAATAAAATTAGAAAAGAATAAAACTTTAAACGCATCGGAATAAGAGCCGTTCAATATTTATTTCCCGTTTTTATTGTATAAAATAGTAACATTTAGTTCAAAGGGGACAGTTGCTCACACAAATGAACAGCTTCCCGCTTCCTTGTTCCCTGCGTTGGAGATTTAAGTTGGGATCTAGTCTATAAATCTATATTAACACCTAGCACCCGTATGTACGAATTACAATAAATCAGACAAAAGTACTTACTTCCAGAGAAAACCACTGGATAAAACTACTGCTAACATCCTGGCTGGTACAACAATAATCTGGTTCAAGCTAAAAATATAAATACATTGTATGTAAACAGGGAAACATTATACTTATTTACTTTTACGCTCGCAACTTCTCCAATTACGTAAAAATCAGTGGGGCAGGCTGGAAAAACAAAATATGCCGGCAGCGGGCGGGATACATACAAAGCACTAGTTTTAACATCATATAGGAGACCGATCAATAAACTAAAACGACAACCTAAGTCTTAATAATAGCCGTAAGTACATGTCTTCTTCCCACTTAGTAAATAGGGGAGGGGGACTGCGTTTAACCCCCCCTCCCCAATTGTTAACCGTAAATAACCGTATCAGTTTATTTTCGGATAAAAAAACCAAGCAAGCGGAGGATATTATTTCCCGAAATTGATGTTTATTGTTTTTAAACTAGAAACATTTTAGCTTCTTAAGAAACTCCTGAAAAAAAAAGTTAAAATGTCTTGGCAAAGGGCCAAACCTCAACAATTAGATACGTAAACATCGCAATGTTACAATAAAAAACACAACTAAAACAGATTTTATCCTAACCCTAATAATTCAACTAGCTAAGCACAAAAAAAAACTTTTTTTTTCCAGAATAATAAAGTTATTAAAAAAAAGAAATAATAAAAAAACTTGTGTCATTATTTCATTTATGATCAAACATAACCTTAAAATTATTTATCTTATACAAAGACAAAACAAAGGCCTAATCTCGATTCTTAAAACTATAAGAATAATTTCACAATTTTATATCGAGTTTTTTTCTATTTAAAAATTTAATAAATAAAATAACACTGAAAATATAATGCCAGGAAGTCGTATGGTGAGCATTAATGAGACAGCGACAGTTGCAACTCACCACCAATTTTACATTTCAATTCAGTCTCACCAAAGCAGTACTAAACCACCATACAATGCTAATTCACCAGATTATAAAAATACAATCCAACCAGTAAGTTACGATACCACAGAGACACCTTCTTTTTGTTATCGCAAAATATAAGCGAAGTTGGGGTAAATAAAAAATTAAGCAGAATTAACAAAATAATTAAAAAGCGAAATAAATTTTGTTTTAATTGTATTGACGCGTAGTAGTTGGGCCGCTCAATATGTAGGTATGTCCGGCTTCCGACGCGATGTTTGCCATAAATATGCGGTGCTGTGTGGTTTTACAGTAATTTACGTGCTTGATGCCGGATATATCGGGGTGTTTAACCAAAAGATGAGCGGTTTAACTGCGATGTGTTTATAGTACTTTAGAAAATATAACTTGTTTGCCTTGGGATTACTTATAAATCAGCGCTTTAGCTTCGATAATCGTTTCAAAAATTTATGATAAAACCAAAAACTACTGTTTAAGAGAGTTGACTTGAAACCACAAAATTTAAAAACAAATCAACTTTTGCTAGATAATCTAACACAAAACCACAAAAACTTGCAAAAATATAAAATTTAAACTTAAAAAATCATAGTAATAACAAATATAACAAAATAATAAGGTTTAAAAATTCCTCACTAAAAACTCGTAAAAATCTCTAAAAATAAGAAAAAATTGACAATTTCTACGAAGCTCTAACTTGGATAATATAAAATATAAAATGGGCAACGCATTATCAGACCGAAAATCATATTGGATCCGCAGCCAGTTAAATTTTGTGTTTGTCTCTCATTGGTGTATAAATATTAATTACGGGCTTAGGTAATCATATTAATTTGCTAAATTAAACTTTAGGAAGATATAAATACGAATATGCAGTTTATGCGCTAAGAAGTTTTGCAACCCTTACAATAAACGCTACGTAACTCGTAAGGTGTGATATTTTACATTCAAAACTTATAAAATATAAGGAGAAAAAGCAAAAATATATTGGCTATCTAAACTATTTTAAGTCGCTAGATATACTATTAATAATTCCTGGAGTTATATCATATGTGTAATATTTATTTACATTTATATATATATATTTTTTTTCTCTCTCCTTTGTTATTTGTTTAATAATTAACATGGCTAATATTACGCTACTAACACTTAACGCAAAAGGGCTACAGGATAAGAAAAAACGAAAAACAGTCTTTGATTTTCTACGTAATAAAAAAGTCAATAATAAAAATTTTGATATTATTTGTCTATCTGAAACACACACAACACAAAAAATAGAGAATGTATGGAAAAATGAATGGAATGGGCACCCCGATATTTATTTTTCACATGGCACATCAAACTCCAAAGGAGTAAGTATACTGATGAGAAAATCTGTTGATAAAACAGTTGACAAAGTAGTCAAAGATATAAACGGAAGATACTTAATACTGAAAGGGTGCTTTAATGGGTATAAGTTAATTATTGGAACAGTATACGCGCCCAATACTGAGATTGAAAGAATATCCTTTTTGGAAAATCTGAATGCGGTTCTTGCCGAACATACTGAGAAAGACTATAAAATATTATTAACGGGAGATTTTAATGTATGCTTGAATTCTAATGATAAAATAGGAGGCAACGTATTTACTGAAAAAAAAGATAATTTGGAACTTAAAGCAATAATGGAAAAGTATAGTCTAAAAGATTTATGGAGAACAAAAAATCCGTATAAAAAACAATATACTTGGTCTCAAACTATTCCTCCAGTACATTGTAGACTAGATTATAATTTTCTACAAACTGAATTACTGCAAATGGTCACCGAATGCACAATTATTAGTGCACCACGAACAGATCATCGAGCAGTATTTACCTGCTTGCAGGGTAATAACTACACGCCCAAAGGGCCAGGTTTATGGAAATTTAATAATCAGCTGCTTAAGGAGCCAAATTATAACGCTTTAGTACGAGATGCTATTATTACGCTAGAAATAAATTATAAATCCAGTACGAAAGGAACTAAATGGGACGCTTTTAAGCATATTATTAGAGAAAAGTCCATACCTTATAGCAAAAAAAGAATTAGTAAACATAGAGAAGAAGAGGCTAAATTAGAAAAAGAAATAGAAATTCTTGAACATGATCTTTATAAATTTGACCAAAATACACTTAATCAATACAAACAAATAAAAAGTAAACTAGAGCGTATATACAATGAACAAGCAGAAGGTGCAATAATCCGTTCAAAAGCTAATTGGATGAATTGTGGAGAAAAAAATACAAAGTACTTCTACGGACTGGAAAAAAGAAATGCTGCAAATACAACAATAACTCAAATACAAAAGCATGAAAACAACAAAAACACCAAAATCATAACAAACCCAAAAGAAATACAAAATCAACTATATGATTATTTTAAAAAAATGGCCTCGGAACAAAAAGAAAAGGTTTTAACAACAGATGACACCGAATTATTAAATAAAATATGTAATAGCAAACAAATAACTAAATTAACCGAAGAAGAAAAAAAAATATTATCGGCACCATTAACTTTAAATGAATGCTATGAAGCTCTTAAATCTATGCCAAAAGACAAAACCCCTGGCACTGATGGACTTACAACGGAATTTTACTTAAAATATTGGGACGAAATATCAGGACTCTTCTTTGAAGCGCTGGAAGAATCTACGTCTGCTACCAAAAAACTCACGAAAGAACAACGAAGAGGAATTCTTAAACTACTTCCTAAGCCATTTCGCAATTTACTAATTATCCCAAGCTGGAGACCGCTTACGCTTCTAAATGTAGACTACAAAATAATAAGCAAAGCGCTAGCAAATAGACTTAAGAAAATTATACCAAAATTAATTCACGAAGACCAAGCAGGTTTTATTAAAGGAAGATATATTGGTGAACATATCAGACAAATTATCGATCTCATGGAATGGGCGGACGAAACACAACTAGAAGGTTATATGCTTTCTCTTGACATTGAAAAAGCATTTGACACACTAAATTGGAATTATTTATTTAAAACAATGGCATGCTATGGAATTCCACAAGAATTTATAGCATATATTAAACTTTTATACACTGATGCATCTACCGCGGTCCTTAATAATGGATATACAACTCAATATTTCTCGCTCGAACGAGGTGTGCGCCAAGGTGATCCCATAAGTCCATATTTGTTTATACTAGCAATAGAATTGTTGTCTATTGAAATCAGAAATGATCCGGAAATTGAAGGTATAACAACCTTAGGTCATGAATATAAAATAGTGCAATTTGCCGATGATACAACCCTCTTTTTGTCAGATGAAAAATCTGTTAAAAAAGCTAGAAAAACAATAACTAATTTTGAAAGTTTTTCAGGGTTAAAACTCAACACTGATAAAACGCAATGTACCGGAATAGGCAAATTTAAAACAATAAATAACACAAAAGTGGATAAATTTAATGTGGGCACTAAACCTATAAAAATTTTGGGAATAAATTTCGACCACAATAAAGAAAATTTGATCAAATTAAATTTCGCCGATAAATTAGAGAAAATACACACATCCCTAAATTATTGGCACACTAGA